>JAEIIJ010019951.1:0-10395 GCA_018904815.1 Drosophila ogumai | reverse complement strand
GTCCGAAGACCCCACAGACTTGTTAGCACTCACGCCAGGTCATTTTCTCGTGGGTGGACCGCTTCTCGCCATCGTCGAACCCGAAATAAAGGGTGCGTCCAGTTCAATTATCACCTTAATTAGCAATTAGCACCTTAAGGCTCTTCATCAACAATTCCGCCTAAGAGGGAAGGAACAGTACCTCAAGGAGCTCAATCTCAACGCGGGCGAAATGGTTATCATCAGGGACGACAATCGCCATCCAATGAGTGGCAGCTCGACAGGATTGATTCCGTGCTTCCCGGACCCGACGGTCATGTCCCAATGGTTAATACTCGCACTGCTCGGGGGATCGTTAGGCGCCCTGTCGCAAAAGTCGTCTTGCTTCCGGGGGCGTCCTTCGACAAACCTCAATAGCCGGCCGTATCTCCGCTCCGTAGTTCTTTCTTCCGCTATTTTTAAGTCATAGTTTTGACTCCATACTAATTCTCTTTTCTGTATCCTACTCCAGATTATAAACAATGTTTCCACGTCTACGTAGCGCCGTCGAAATGGAGAGCAGGCGAATACGAAGTATAAACTCCTACCGTTGCCGAGTCTGCCATGGAGTCCACCCTCTACGGAAGTGCCGCCGATTCCTGCGGCTGAGCATAGACAAGAGGCTCCGCGCTGTCCTCGCGAATCGCTATTGCGCGAACTGCTTGGCTCATGAGCACTCAGATGGAGACTGTCGCCATGGCGATAGATGCAAGATCTGCAACGGAGAGCACCACACACTCTTGCATATGCAAGAGCAAACTATGCTTCGACGCCGTTCGCGTCAGTTGACGCCTCCGTCTCATCGGCCGCTGCTCAGCACTCTTCGGCCTCTGCTCATCACTCTTCGGCCTCTCCGCGGCACGCTTCGGCCTCTCCTCGGCTCTCTTCGGCCTCTCCACGGACCACTGCATTCGGATTGACACCGAGATGCGAGTGTTCGACACCGTGGCGCTCATCGACCTTTGCACCCCTATGAGTTCCATTAACGCGTTGCTGGCGACATCTTTGCGTCTTGCGTGGGGGGCGAACAAATCTGTTCAGCCACCCTCGACTCGAAAACGAACGCCCATGTTCGGCTCGACCTCCTTTTTTTAAATTGAGCCTCACGTGCGCATCCGCACTCCAATTTTGATCTCCGTTTCTCCCGCTCCCGCTATGTAGAGTTAGGGCCTGTTTACACCAGTCTGCGTTATTGCGTTTACTCAGTAAACGTAGTTTTTTTTACTGGAGTTTTTAGTGGTGGGAAAAAGTTGCGTCCAAGTTGTTTTCATATCGATAACAACAGATTTGTTCAATTTTTATATCGATTACAACAAATTTTTTAGATTTCTTCTCGATATTCGGACTATCGAACAAGTTCCACCACCAAATCGAAAAAAAAGCTACTGACAGTTGATAATTTAAAAAATTGTTTTCAAATGCCTGAAAACAGATTTATGTGGAGATGGGAACTTTTAGCGTAAGCTGATGCTTCGGCTCTGGCCGATCTTCGCGTCGCTAGGCGAAGTCTCGGCCGCTCGCGGACTCTAATTTTGATCTCCAGACTTGAAGTCTACGCAAAAAATACATTGAAATTATTTTTTTATGGTGGTTATTTTTTTGGCTCCTACTGTGCTTAAATCGTTGGTTTTTTGGTGCTTAATCGCTTTGTGGAAAGAAGAAAGAATTCCCCAGCCGAACAGTAATTTTTTATTATTTAACAATTTTGGTTATACTTATATAAAACAAGCAGGCTTGCTCCGGTAACCGTAAAATGTTTTCGATATCGTTTTGGGTGAAACCGTACGATGTCGATTTTAACTGCTGTGGTTTTGGACAAATTTTTGCTATCGGAACGTTTTGTTTTCTATCGTTTCTTACTTCTCAAGCGATGACTTGATTTTTGGTGAAAAGCAAACAACGTGAAGAACTGCCTTTTATATTTACAATTGCAAAAAACACTGGAGTTATAGAATATAGGCATCTCAGATGCTGCCACATTTTTTACAGCTTTAATTCCGGTGGTCTCAATTACTTTTTTGGTAAATGTTGACCATTAATGTAATTAAATTAAATACCATTCTTTAAAAACAAAATTTTCGACCTTTCTTAAAGTTATTAATGTATTTTATATTTTATATGACAGCCTTGGCTAAAACTTTTTAGGATGGACCTCGCCAAAACGAAAAACCTTGTTGAACACCAGAATGATCATGTGGTGTTGTGGAATAAACATCAATAGACCACTGAGTGAACTGTTTTTTTCCTTTAGCCATTTACATTTCATTACGGCTAGAAAAAAGGTGCCCGTTTTACAAATCGAAAAAATCTCACGATTTCGAAGACCGGAGCACCGATTTTTTGTTTTCAAAATCGAAAAAATTTTCGTTTTCGATTACCGGAGCAGGGGTGTATATAATATATATAGCTGCCTTAGAAACAATCGGTAGATGTAGAGAAAACTGTAAGGGTGCGGATGTATAATTGTAACTCTCAAACTATTAAGTATAGGTAAAAGTACTAACACTTTTTGCACCATAAATATTTTTACTTTGTATTATTTTAGACACGTAAAATCTAAAATATAGCTATTTTATACGATTAATTTTTTGTTTGCTTTTATACAAATCAAATTATAATATGCTGTATAAATATACAGCATACATCATATGAATGAATCGATTCTTTTTTAGCCAACTGAAAAACTGCTAGGGTATACAAACTTAAACTTTTTTTTTTTTTTGTTTTTTTTCATAATATAGGCATTCCCACAAGAAGATCCACCACGGCCAAAAAATTCTCCAAAATCGTTTTTGGTAATACACTAACAGCAAGAAGTGTTCCAATTTATTAAATTCGACAAAATCTAGCATATTAAAAAACAGATATCGAAATATTCAAATGCAAAGTAGCGCAAACTAAATTTTCATTGTTTTGATGAAAATCTTAAAAAAAAACAAGAAAGGAAGCTAACTTCGGCACGCCGAAGTTTGTATACCCTTGCAGATATTATTTAATTACATTTTACCTATAGTCATAATGTTTACAGTCTGACAGTTACATTCACATTCACACCTTTACATTTTCTCTACTTCTACCGATCGCTTCTATGGCAGCTATACAATATAATTGTCAGATTTTTATGAAATTTATAACAAAATTCTAGAATAATAAAATAAGCTTATATCTCAAAGTAGATGAAAATACGTTGAAAAACAACGAAGTTATCATTTTTATCCTACTAATTTCCCGATCGTTCATATGGCAGCTATAAGATATAGTCGTCAGATTTTCATGAAATTTTTAACAAAATTCTGAAATAATATATAATAGCCATATCTAAAAAATGGTGCAAAAACATTCCGATAACAAACACTTTTCGGAAACCGGAGTAGCTAAAGACGAAATCGAAAAAATTTTACGATTACCGGAGCAGGCCTGAATAAGTACCAAAGGAGAACACGGATTAGTTCGCGCGGTTTTTCGGTATGTACTAAATAATATGATATAACTGGAGGGGGCGCGCCAACAAAATTTGTTGTTGTAATAGTAAAAAAAAAAAGGTTTTCCGAGTACATAATCTGAAATATCTCAAATTCGTGATATGATAGGCTAATTACATAGCAAATGACCCTAAACTTTCCAACAATTCAAGCACTTGACCTGTGTTACGATATGTATAAAAATAAAAATTAATATTAAAAAGCGCCCAAATCTTTTATTTGAGAGCTTTCGTTTCCAGTCCAAGCTGGAGATGTGAATTTGATAACAGGTGTGATTACTGGTTATCATAACAATTATTACTCACCATTAGCGCGTTATATAAAATTTGATGTTCAAATTTTTTTACAGATAATATTTGCTGAAACATATCATAGAGCTGCTCTTTGGATAGTATTAGCTCACTGTTTAACGATTGTTGCATTCGTGACGGTCGCTTTGATTCCTCCTCACCGCTGCCCTTTAGTATTATATCAAATTTCGCCATCCAAGAGGTTAAAACGGTCTCCTTACTTAACCCATCAATCTCTGGCAGGGATCGAACTCTTTTCTCAATATTATTTCGAAAGACTTCACGAAAATCATGTTGCGATGAGGCACCGGATTGAACCATCTTCAAAACACGCTCGGATTTTAAGAATACATCATGATAGCTTTGTACGGCATTTTGGAAGGCTTCGTCAGCCATAATTTGTGTTTCGCCTTTGAGAAAAGCCTGTTGATCGAATAAATATTTTCACATTAATTATTGGATAGACATTTTAATTACTAAAATTAATACCTGAAATCGCTGAGTTATTATTTCCAATTGCTGTTTGGTAATTTTTGTCTGTCGTTTTGTCATATCAGTAGGCTGTTTAGCGTTAAATGGATATGAAATACAGCGTGAGATAAATACGTAAAGCTGAATTCGACGCTTGCGTTCGTCTTCTTCACGTTCATGTTTGTCCTATAAAATAATAATAATAAGTACCTCAAGGCACTTTTGGGTCTGAAGGGGTTCAGTTACTTACATGTGCATCCCCAGTTTCTTGCTTTTCGCTGGTTAAAGAAGGCGAAGGCGACAATGGACGCGGCAGGGAATTTGCCCTGGAGGAGCCAATACTTTGATTTAGAGTTTCTTGCGAAATTCCACTAAAAAGAAAGGTTTAACCACATCTATGTGATTGTACAGAAATATATTTTAATGTGTTTTCCTTACCTGGGAATTCCGCTGTTAGGCACCTCAAGACCACCTCCATCAACGCGATTAGTACCTTGTATTTGGTCTTGATTCTTGTTAGCGCCTACCCCCACTGCAGTTCCAGATCCGCCACCCGCAACACTTTTTTGTCCAGCATCAACCCGATTGCTGACTGACGTTGCATGAGTAATATTCGTTAAGTTTCTATGGTTCCCAGTTAGGTCCCCATTAGAGCCAGATGTTGGTATATTGGGTCCCAGACCAGAATGTGGAAGGGAAATTGTATTGCCATGGCCACTCTTATTAGACGGCTGAGCATGATGGCGTCCCTTATTAGAAGATACATTGGCAATGGAATCGTCATCGCCCTCTTCTTCACTCGAACTAGGATCAATCATGGTTGCTCTAAATAAAATGGACAAATCAGTTTAGATGGTTGCCTTTTTTTTAACCAATTTTTCGATTAAAATGTTCTATTTTTCCAGAATTTCGGTTTTAATTTAATGAATATTGGAATACCACTAAGATGCTATAACGATCGTAGAGAAAAATGTAAAACTGTAACAGTAAAACTATAAATATTTTTTGTAAAAGGCTAATAAAAATTGGAATTACTTTGTTTTTATTATTTTTTTGGTTTTAGAATACATATATAATTATAATTTTTATCACATTAGATATGGGTAGATTATTAATAAACCAATTACATTTTGCAAAACTATAAAATGGTCGGTGTGCTGAAATTAACTTCCTTGAAAATTGAATTAATCAATACAATAAACTTTTAGACAAACAAATACAGTAGTGTAGTTCGAATCTAAATTCGTGCATGAAATCATCACAAAATAATAATTAAACTGCAACTGAACACTCAAATTAACCAAGTTAAAAGCTTAGTTGGCTGTAAATATTTATAAGACACTGTAGTGAACATATAAATTCATTATTAACATTCATTTTAAAAGACATTTAAATGCCTTAAAACATTAAAATTGTGGATAAAGAGAAAACAAACATATTCATATGTATATAGATATGTACGTATGTATGTACATAGGTATATTATCTTCGTTGTTTTGGAAGCTTGTTACACATATGTATAAATGTGTATATACATACATACATACATACAAACATATGTATTTCCCCAAGAGGGTGGAAAAATCGTTCAATTTCGAACAAAAAAGGGAGGGTTAAATTATTTGTTTTAGCTTTATGAACTCTCTTCTGTCCCCGACCAGTAGGCACCTATGTTAACGATTAAATTAAACTTATTAATTTTTCATTAGCCGTTATTTTTAACACAATGTAAACTCTCGTTAACTGAAAGAAAAGGGTGGCGAATTTATACACTGTGCCAATTTATTAAATTTTATCTGTTGTAGGTTGAAAGTTACGCAAAACAATTTATGGCATATTATTATTTTATTGTTTTTATATATTATACGTACTAATGTACAATTTATAAAATAACAGATGAATAATTTTTACTTTTAACTGAAGAAAATTTGCAACGGCAACTTTAGGTCTGGTCTGTCTTAATAAATCGATATTCGATAACCAAACATTTATATTGGGAATTTAGATATCGATTATAATTTTTTAAAGATTAGTACTAACATAAGCAAAATATTTTTCAAGCGCCAAACTAAAATGAAAAAAAGAAACTAGCTTTGTATATTCTAATAAAATATTTGAGAAACGGAACTAATTTCTTATTTGAAAGAAAAATTATAATTATTATATAATTCTCGGACCGTTTCTATGACAGCTGACAGAGATATATATATATTTAAAAATTAAAATACCCTGCAGGGCATAAAAAAAACGCAGCGACTGAATGACTGAAAAGCGATGTATCGCGGCAGTTATAATTTCAGCTAGCGTTTGAAAATCTACGCTACTCTCGTAGTATTTCGTTTTGCTATTGCTTCTGCTCTCATTTTGGCGAATGCCTTAGCAGATCCATAGCAGAAGAATGGTAAAGCCTATGCTTTGCTCTGCTCGCAGTTTTGTCGCTTGACAAACAATACCAATGTCAATTGCCAAAAATCAAGTGTCGTGCTCTACGGACCCGTAGTCATAGTAAAAAATTTAGAGCAGAGAAAATGAAATTTTGTCAGGTGCTACGGCTGTCGCATACCTCTGTTTTTACTTTCTCTTCTGTCTCTTTCTGTCCTCTGGATTTTGTCTTTGTCATCTTCTGCAGAGGAAAGAGACAAAAACAGCGGCACGCGACAGCCATAGCCCATGATGGAATTTCAGCTGGCCTGTCTTGACTTGCTTTTCCTGGGCACTACTAAGCATACAAATTGGCCCGCTGTAGTCTGCCACCAATAGAAACTGAGCGGAAGCAGGAAGAATTTTTTTATATATCGTTTTGTCGGGTTATCTGAGTACCCGACAGAACGTAATATCATAAACCCAAATGACGCAAACGGAAAATGTAAAGTCAAGCCGTCCCTTAGTTAGACTTATTAGAGAAATCATTTAATTCAATTAATTGCGACCCTAAATACCTATTTTAAAATATTTGCAATTGCAGTTAGGTGTTCTAGTGGTAGTTATGTGAAATAGTTTTTGCAAAATCCAAAAGAAAGGGAGAGCTTGTACGAGAGGGTTTTGCAGCCGAAAAATATTTATTCGTTCAAAGGGTGACCGCTCTTTTCACTAGTTGTTTGACGTTTTTGGAAGGTTACAGATGCAGTCAAATTATATGAACTGTTCATACGAGAACAACGTTTTTATTACATTTTTATTCTTTCTCGCACCCCTCCCTGGAAATACTAAATTGTAATTTTCTAGTATTTTCATTTTACATCTCAATATACATGGGCCTTTGAAACAGCACTCACGGACAGCCGTTTGAAACTATTTGCCTCTTGTTCTTTCTTATCTTTCGTAAATTTTATTTTTAATTTTTCATTTAAGTTACTTTTTATTGGTATTAAGCATGCAAAACTTTAGATATTGATATAAGGCTTTTTTTTTCTAAAAATTACACTTTAAAGCCGTTCCTCTTCCTATCTTGAAGGGGACTTTACAATTAACTTAAATTAATACAAATATCGCCACAAGCACAATTCGTTTTGGATCCTTTCAATTAAAAAAGGGCAGTAGGCAGACATTAAAAAAGCTCCATCATAGCGGTTTTGCTTAGGTCTGTATATATTAGGTATATATTCATGTTTATATAAAATAAAAAAAATGGAATTGTTTAGGGCTCTTGTTTTAAAATGATTTATTTATATTGACATATTCAACCTAAATAGAAGCTTTTTAATCCTTAAAAAAACGAAAACTTATCTGTGTATGGTAAATTCTTCTACATATTTATGCATATATAAATATTTTTATTTATTTTATTAAGTTAGGTTTTTTATTCAACATTATAACCCAAATTGTGTGTAACATTTATCGTAGCAATTTTTTGTTTTGTAATAAAAATGCAATCATACTTAAATTTGTAATTTTAATCCTTGTGAGATCTTTGTTTTTGTATGTATTTATGTGTGCGACTTGACTTGATGTTTAATTTATAAGTTTGGTATCACTTTTATACTGGCAGTGCCTTTTTTTAAATAATAAATCAAATCAATAACAAACACGACAAACTAAGCTTTTTATGATCTTTAAAATGGCAAATTGTATAATATTTTCAGGAATTGGCTACATATCATTTCTTATATTTGATAGGTTAGAGTTACCACTAATAATTTTAATAGATTTATCCAAAACATAACCACTACTAGCTAGGTTAGCCAAAGACTCATTAGCTGTATCTAAGGCATATCCAGATCCAGCGTCTTTTGTTCTTAAATTGGGCGTGCTTGAGGTCGAGGAGTAATCTTGCAAGATATCTAAATTTGTGACATTTTCCAGTTGGAGCAGAGAGTTGGCCGAGCTGTTTAGGGAGCCAGTGAATCCTAAAAAATACATATAAATATATATATATATTTAATAAAGGTAAAAATTGAATAGTTCTGTTTACTATTCATTCCATTATTGTTCATCAAATGCGGTAAATACGGCATAGAAGCTGGATAATATCTAGATGTTTCACCAGAATCCGCTGACGTTGTTGTTGTTGAAGGTAATAATAATCGTGGTGAGATATCATTAACGCTGGCTTTTCGTAAACCTTCTGCCAATATATCTGTATCTTTTTTTGTTATTAATTCGCCTTCGTTAACATTTAAGTTGGCTAGTTTCGTGAGCTTTAAATCGGAATGACTATTTTCGTTGTCCCTTTCAATGGTTAACGAAATGGATGTACCGGATGTTGAGGAATTTATATTTGTTACTTCATTTACGGACGCTTTACTCACACCTAGAAAACATATATTGTTATTACAAACATATTTATTTATATGTATATTTATGTATATTATACATCTCTTCCTTCTAATACCTGTTACTGGGGACTGATTTCCGCTCGTGTTACAACCGCCACTTGTAGTGCTCGGCGGCCTGGGCAGCCGACGACGCAGCCAAGGATGCTTCAACGCTTCCGATGGTGTCAATCGCTTTTCTGCATCCCATTCTAGGCAGCCGCGTATAAAATTAAGGAACAGCGGATCTTTACATCCATCCAGCGCCTTAGATAAACTCTTGGAGCAAGGTGGACCGCGTGGCTTGCCCCTGCGGGACTGACCACCGATTAGAACAACCATGCCATCGGACATGGTGCGGACAGTGCAGTAGCGGGGATATCCCTTTGGGCTAAAAAATGATTTTGATCTCTTTGAACTGGCTAATATATTCCTATTTGGCATTCCCAACACTTCAATAATGCACGCCAGTTGATCGCTTTCATTTTCGCCCGGAAATAGGGCATGCCCCGATAGCAACTCTGCTAAAATACAACCCAATGACCACATATCAATAGCTCGTCCATATTTCGAGCCTAATATAACTTCGGGAGCGCGATAGAAACGTGACTGGATATATGTGTAGATTCGTTGATTTTCAAAACAAGACGAACCAAAGTCGATTACCTGTCAAAATAAATATATATATAAATAGTATCCTGACAAAATAAGACATACTATACTAAGTTAAACTAAAATATAATATACTACTTATGTATAAAGAGTACGTATATACAGAGGGGACATCTCATACATATGTGTCCTACGGCGGGTCCAGCGGTAGAACCCGCCAATTAACCAAAGACATTCGAATTACTAAGATGATTTTTTCCTGTTGACTTGGGAACAATATCTTAAGACACCTATCCATGCCTCTGACCACCTGATGTGAGTCGGAGCATATCATTAAAAAACACTCCCCATCCGTTCTGAGGTAAGGATATGGATTTATAATGGCAGATATTTGCTATTGTTCAAAAATAAATAAATAAGATGCTGCCACATTTTTATACCCTTGCAGGGTATTATAATTTTAGTCAGAAGTTTGAAACGCAGTGAAGGAGACCTTTTCGACCCTATAGAGTATATATATTCTTGATCAGCATCAACAGCCAAGTCGATCTAGCCATGTCCGTCCGTCTGTCCGTTTGTCTGTCCGTCCGTCTGTCGGTTCGTCTGTCCGTCCGTCTGTTCTACGCAAACGAGTCCCTTAGTTTTAAAGCTGTCTGAATGAAACTTTGCAAATAGTCTTCTATATACTCTCACTGCTATATATGTCGAAACTAGAGGTGGGCGCGGGCTGGGCTTTTTTTCGTGGCCCGCGGGCTTACACAGGCCCGGACC
>JAEIIJ010019949.1:0-19718 GCA_018904815.1 Drosophila ogumai | reverse complement strand
ATTTACATAAATATTTAGAATTTACTTTGTTGTTGTATTTATTGCTGTTATAATATGTATGCAAAATAAATTTTAATGCAATTAGTTGTAAGGTTAAAAAAATTGTATTTCTACTAGAGACTATCCTAAAAATTCTCCTTACTCCAAGCCCTCTACTTGGAGTTACTCATAAGATCGCATTTGACAGACAAGTTAATTCCTTATTAATATCGTGAGAGCCAAGGGCATATTCACTCACAATGAACTTAGTCCTCCGACATCTCGCACCAATGAACTCTTATGTATAGTAAATGCCAGGTTCAGGGGGTACAATTCGTAATATACATTGCAAGTAAAATGTCTTAGTTTTTCCGCACAGTGTTATTCTTTTTTCGGGCAATTAAACTTGTTAAACAATAACAGCTCAGAAAAGGTCAAATCAGAAGCTGAAGTACGGAGACAAAGAATTGAACAGTGGACTCGTCAATTAGAAATACATTTTAAAATAAAGAAATACGACACAAAAGGCAACCAGAAAAAAGTGGAACAAATTTGTGGCATTTCTTGTATCCCCCAGAAACTTTTTCTTTTCTCCCCCCTCCGCGTTTCTGTTGATTTTTCTTGCTCTTCTTCTCGAAATTAATTTTTCAATTATTTTTTACGCGACGGGGCCAACGAGAAAACTGGGCCGCGTCCGGTTTAATATTATCGGGAGTGTTGTGTAACCAACACACCCGCTCCCGCTCCCGCACCCGCACACGAACCCGCACCCACGCCCCACCACTCCCAGGCCGAGCGGAGTCCGAGCAAAAAACCCTTCATTTCTTCAGAAAACAAGGAAGGAACGAACCTTGCCAGCATCGTCCTCGTCTTCGCCGGATTTTTCTCCCCTCAATTACATTTTATTTACGCAAAAGTTGTTGTCTCTCCCGCTCGCCCCAACTGCGGCACTCTACTTAAAGCTGGTGCAGGACTATATTCCTATTCCAATTGCCATGGCACTGCCAGCGTCATCCATCAAGTCAGCCTTGGCAGCAGCGTTCTTTTTGCGGAAGGAAGCTCCCCGCGCCATGCCAACAACATTTATTTAAAAAACTCAGAGGGAATATAAGAAAAAATATAATGAAAGACAACAAAAAAGGGCAACTACAACTGCAGAAGAAGGGTGCTAGCAAGAAAGGTAGGCGAGCGGGGGTTGGTTTGCTGGACGTTGGGTGTTGGGTGGGTGTCTAGGGCTATCTTGTTGTATTTAACAAAAAAGAAAAAGAAAATGGCAGTTTTTAGATTCTTTTTATTGCCGCATACAATGGGTAGTTTTTTAATTACATTTACAATTTCCATTTGTGGTATCTATAAAAAAATAAGGTTAAATAAAAGATGCACGCTGGCAGAAGTATTAAGTTTTAAGACCAAATATGTTGCTGTTTAGCTACGACAATGGAATATTCAGACAACATTAATATCGAATATCACATTTAATAGTAAAATGGAAATCGCATCAGCGATTTTACGCAGATAGGGAGACAGCCAAGAAAAAAACTTATTTTAGTACAGTACATTTTTAGGGCGGACTTATGTCGCTTTTTTTTCTGGCGGAGCTATGTCGTAAAAACTATTGCAAATAATTTTAAAATTAGCCGTAACCTACGTATGGGCGATGTTTCTTTTTCATCATAGTTACATTATGAAATGTTCCAATTGACTGAATGTGAATGACTAACATATCCAGTATTATTAACTTTCTCAAAACGAACTCAGAAAAGCTCTTCAAATTAAATTTTATGCATTTTTGGCTTAGTTATAGACTTTGTAAGTTTTGTTAATTTTAAAAATATTTAGTTCAGTACGCAGTTTTTATTATTTATTTTTATTAGTAAAAAAAAACAAAAAAACTAAACTTAAAAACGACATAGCTCCGCGAGGAGATATTTCGCTTGTAGTTCGGCGTAGATATGTCCCTATGCCTTATTAAATATATTAAATATCTTTTGAACGGAGATTCGGAATGCGGTGTCAGAAATAGAACACGACCTTGGTAGCACAGCTGAGAACTTTGCTTAAATTAAACAATTCGTTTTTTTTTTCACTTTCGCCACAATTTTTCCTCAACCAATTGATTTCTTAAAAGTCCAAGTATGCATACCCTTTCCTAAAGTGATACTTTTTCAACAGGTATATCGCTTTGGATGATCGGATTCTAGGCGTATAAAACAATCTTCTGATATTGCGATAAATTGATATCGAAAAGTATTGCATTTATTGCTTGAATGTATCAAACATATACATAGGACAAATGAGAGTTATTTTTCGACATCAATATGGAATTTTCCTGTCAATATACACTCTTTACTGCTTTACTGAAAGATCATACACTCACATCTCAATTTAAGACTTCCCAACTCCTGAACTAATAATATAATATCATATTAAATAAAACTAATAAACAAAGCTAACGTCGGAGCCGAAGTTCATGTATCACTTAACAACAAAACGACCATATTTCAAAAAAGATGTCAATATGTTTAGTTTTTCTGTAGGAATTTTTCGATTGTTTCTATTGTCGTCCGATCTGGACCGTTTCGATTTTTATATATACCAGGAAGCAAGTCAGAAGACTATCAGCAAAGTTTCGTTTAGATAGCTCCAAAACAGACTAGTTTGCGTAGGAACGGACAAATTGACATGGCCAGATCGACTCGGCTGTTGATGCTGACGAAGAACATATATATTTTATAGGGTCCCCATCACTGGGTTAAAACGTCAGACTAAATTTAAAATACCCTGCTTGGGTATAATAACATAAATACATAAATTTTGACAATAACTTTCAGGTTTCTTAAACAATATATACTTAATATTTTTAACAGCGCATACCATGTAGCTGCGGTTAAGAGTAGCTTTCGCGCAATCTTTATTTGATCGATACACGGGTACTTGTGCCCCGGAATAGGTAAGTGCTTCGACTCCTCTGCTAGTGTTCGTATTTATTTACCAGAAACCCGAAAATTTTAAAAAGCGGTAGTGCGTTTTGATTGAGAAATATGCAAATGCTGTACGGTTAGACACAAGGGATGATGATGATTATGAAGTTGAAAGCGTTTAGAAAATTCAGTGTCCGAATATTCCAACCCTTTTTAACACTTTCGAGGTCCAACTCCCCATCGGCCTGGCCTGACCCATATCCTTCCTACCTTTATGTGTATGTATGTATGTCTGTCTCTCCAGAGTGATTGCTTTTGGTTTGTCCTCTGCTTCCGCTGTCCCTTTTGCCGCCTTTAGCTGTCCGTCCACTGTATGCATAAATTAGCGAGCAGCGACCCTCGGCGGTGTGATCGCTGATACACCGTTGCCGTTACCGTTACTTACTGGAGCCATCTGGTACATCGTTGAGAGTCCCCTCTTAAACCCGATACAGCCTGCGTAATGGATTTTCGAAGGGGGTTAGGAGAGAGCTGAGCGACTGGACCGATATGGGGCTCAGACCGGGAAGTAACCCTTTCCAGGGGTTGTTTTTGCGCTTGCGCCTGCGTGACCCTGTGGTCATGTCCTATGGATGTCGAGCAATCGGTTCACATTTGCCAGCTAGCTTACATCTGCTGCCACTGCATAGACCGACAACCTGGGGAGCGGTAGTGCTGTCTATACACATAACTATTGCGTCCACTAGTTCTTCAACTGATCTAGTATCCCAAGTCCAGCACGATTTAAATACTCCTGAGGACGATATATTTGAACCGCCTTGTTCTCCTCTCACTCCTCCACTTCTCCCATCCCTGCGAATGAATGGGAATGGATGTCGTGGCAGCAGATGTGTGCATCTTACAGATACAAGATTCAGATACATTCCAGAGGTCTCGTCTATGAAATACCTAAAAAGGGATATTCGGCTGTGGTCGAGAGAGCGAGACCTTGCTAGCTTCAGCTTTACTAGTCTTTGAGCTTTCACAGAGGCAACGGATGGATGTGCGTCTGGCAAAAAGTTGTTATACCCCCAAGTACCGGGTATGAAAATGCCTATAGGACCTTAAGAGGTTACCTCGCCTCACTGGATAAATTTATGCTTTTTTACTCGCCCCTTCCTGTGCGTAACCATCTGTTTTTCTGACCGCAAATCGTGGTCGCGGTTCCAGACATCCAGGGAAGCCGTTACATCTTCTATGTTTACAACACGTAGTGCAATTGCACTAGCCTTTAGAAGATGATTTAAGTTAATAACAAATAGCAAATATCTCTAGAGTGGCTGCACCCGCTCTACTTAATCAGAGTACAAGTACTCCCAAAGTTACATTTTTCTAAATAAATGGACTTGGGATCTTGATTAGCAAAGACTCCTCCTAATATGCTCAATATATATTTTAAAATGTAATAAAATATTTCGATTGAGTGAGTTTATATAATAGCCAGTGAACGAGGGGTGAAGGCACTCCATGCGCGTTGCATTTATTAATTTATAAGTATTAACTTGGTGCATGCGGAATACACATAGGGTGCTGCATGTCCACAATCACAGTATGGTACATGCCAATTACGAGCGTGTGTGAATGCACATACGCATGCTTACTTACATATATATTCGCATAATGTGCACCTAAAACATCTATGTACATAGCTGGATATATTTATCCGAACCAAAAGGAAATAATTATTGAGGTTGGCTTATATGGCTGCCCATGAAAATCACATACCTGGTAAAGCTCGACTTTAAACATGATACTTGATAGCACTGAGTATTAGTAGGTATGACATTTGCAGCTATACCATATGCGGATATAGAGCAGCTAATATTTTATCGATCGTTTTCCAATTCATTTTACCAAATAATAAACAGTAGTACGTACATACACATGCATATACACTTATTGCCATTGGAAACACACAGAGTGAATGGAATGTGCAAATGCATTTAGCTTGCATAAATAATTGCCAAGTGCAGAGTGACTGGCGGCGTATACAGCTTAGTGTGCTTACATTATGTTACTCTGTACATAAATATAGCTTATCTTGGCACACCTGTACATAACATAGGTTAGCGGGCGCTCTTTTTTTTTCTGCGTGAAGAAATATGCATACATATATTAGGGATAATCCCAGCAAGCCATATGAGCGTTTTCTGACAGTTTTCTGATAGTTTTTTATGAGCATTTTATATCATAAAGTGCGCAAAAAAGTGTCCGGAAAGAGCATTTTTTTCCTTGAAAACGGTCGTACTTATAAGAGGGCAATTTCTGAGTCTAATAAGACTCTTTTTGGACTGAGAAATAAGTGCTTTCACCCTCCTAATGCTCCGAAAATGATCACACATATGAGCTCTTTTTGAGCCTATGTGGAACAACTCCCAAAATTTGCTCAGAAAATGCTCTTTTTTATGTGCCTACTCAGAAAACACTCTTAAAATAGGCTCTTTTTGGGGCACATAATTTAGAGCCCTCCTAACTTTGCTTGCTGGGATTGTGTCTCAACGAGCTCGATTAAATTTCAAACATAAAGTTATTCAAATGTATACTTTTTTGGAAGCACCAAAACACCACTACCTTAATGACGATTATCAAATCTAGGCATATTATCTTCGTACAGCATACGTGAATAAATAAATACACGTCCCAGGTATTCTGTATTAGCTCCCATTTGGCAGAATCGCAATAAGCGATTTGTTTATGGGTGCACAGTGGATAATCAATACTTGGGCATATGATGACAATTCCATCCGGTCATTTACACAGAAAAGTACATGCATGCACTGCCCATCCTTTGGTTTATTGAAAATATGCCTGCGTATGATTCTTACGGGTAAAGCATATACCATTTATGGACATGAACATACACACAATGTACATATGTGCATGGCTGTACACAAGCTGCTCTTTTCAACTGTACACAAACATAGGCGCTATAATTACCCGGGCATATATGTACATACATAATACTTGAGTAATTATGTATGCGCCTATGTAGTATGTACTTATATGCCTATATTTATTTAATTATGTATGTGTGTATATGTGAAAGCCCTTTTAACAGTCAACAAAACAAATCGCTTCTATAACTGACAATGAACAAACTTATTTCTAAAATATTAAGGGGTACATACATATATAAGTATTACGACCAAAAAAGTTTTCTTAAATTAAGTTTCACGGCAATTCTATAACGTCGTTGATGTGGCCAGTACTTTTTTCTGAAAAATTTTCGATCGTTCCTATGACAGCTTTATGATATATCGTCAGATTTTTGTAAAAATTAACACAATAACCTAAAAGCACTTCCAAAAATTTAAGTGGTCCAATCCGGACCATTCCGACTCATACATTACCAGTAAGAGTAGTCAGAAAACTATCTGCAAAGTTTTGTCAGATGGATTCGAAACTCAGGGACTTCTTTGTAGAGGCTTGACGATACATCGATAAAACATCGATGTATCGATGTTTGAAAAAGAATACCTCATTTCAAGCGTCGATATTAACATCGATGGTTTTCATAAAAGTTTCACCATCACCTATTTCCACAATCAGAAAGAGCGTGAAAAGTGTAAAAACCAAAAACTATGTAGTCATATATCTAACATTAAATATACTAATAAAAAAGTACTTAAAAGTAGCAAATATTTATCGGATAACTTCATTGTGGTGGTGGTGAGGGCGAACGGCATGTTCATCAAGGCAGGGCTTGTGATATCGGACCGATGGTGCTCGCATAGTAGCAGACAAATTACTAGTTATCAACCGCAACATTGATATCATTAACTAAGTTCCTTAACTTGTTTTGAAATTAAATAAATTTGTATTATTTTGTTTAAAATGAGCTCGAAGTATCGCGATGTATCGATGTTTTCACTTAGAAAAATCGAAAATTTCGATGTTGGCAAATACCATGTTTGAGATCTTCGATGTTTTCAAACCTCTACTATTTGTTGGTGCTGATCAAGAGTACCTTAAAAGGTTCGGAAATGACTCCTTCCCAGCGTTGCAAATGGCAGCTGGGACTTTCATAGCTGTAACTGTGTTTTAATTTGTCCAGAGGCAGCCTTTAGACGTAGACTGCACGCAGACTTTAGCTGCAACTATACCTTTGAAAAAAAGCTGAACGAAAATCGATGGAGGTCGATATGCTTGGAGAAAAATCGATTAAACATCCGGCACAATACAGCATTAGGCTGCTATCCTACAATATATACATATATGTACATACATATGTGTAGGTGGGTGTGCATACACAAACGTTTTCCAACCAAAAGGGTTCGGGAGGTGCATACATACATATGTGTGTACTCCGCTGCCAGAGAGGCAATTCACGTGTGTGTGTGTGTGTGTGTGTGTCTTTTGTATATAGGAAAACACAAACTGCACCGGAAATGCATCCAGATCTGGCAAGCACATGCATGCACACACAGGCGCAGCAAAGTGCAATGTATAAACATAAGCTAGACAGCAAATAGAGCTATACCCATGTGCGAAAAAGAGACGAAACATGCAGGAGGCACGGCAGTCGTTGGAGAAAGGCGGTGGCCAGGCGGTGGCCAGGCGGAGGCCTTGAAGTAGACATTAAATCATGCACAAATTTGCATACCACCAGGTCCAGGATTCAGGCTCATGGCTCTGGCTGTGGTTTCAGCAGGACAGCAGGACTGCAGCGAGCAGCGGAAAGGTTCGGGTTCATTTTGGGTGGTGGTTGCAGTGGTCATCACTGCCATATCGCAGCCATATATATATGTATATATATAAATATATATATATAAGGGATGTTACTACCGGAAATGCAACTCCGAGAGACGCGAACGAATGCAACCGAAAAGTGCACTTCTGCCGCTCCTGCCGTTCGCCGGCGTGTGTGTACGCGTGTGCCCTGTGTGTGAGAGTAATCATTTTCGCGGGGTGGCGCAAAGGGATGATGATGCAATTTAAATGCATCTGGCATGGGTCAGACATATTTAGCGCCAACTCACACACACATACTGAAGTGCACGAAGAGCGAATCGCGTCGGTGGGCATATCGACACAACGTTGGCGTCAGCCAATGCAATACACTGGAAAAAACAAGCCTGGCTTCACTTTGGATATAAGATAGTGAAACGATAGTATCGTGAAATGTTCGTGGACGCGAACTTTGACTAAAGACTCGCCAAATGCACGTAAACGGACTCGAAAAAGAGCGTTTGGAAAAACACTTCCTAACCAGCTTCCGAAAATTTTGTGATAATTATACGAAATGGCCTCGCCAACGATATGATCACATTGAAAGTGAGATTTTACGGACAATTTTAAGACGAAACTAAAAGTTATCGCATACGCACAACTATTTTCTGGCAGTGTAAAGCTGCGGCATGTCCGAAAGTGCAACTGACATTGCAGTTGCAACTGCAGTTGTTGCCAAGAGCGCCGGCGCTGAAGCTGGCGCTGCCCCTCGCTGTCCGAATGCAAGGACCCGGAGTCCCCCGTATCCGCTGCGTTCGTTGTTGTTGCTGTCGCATTTTGTTTATCGTACACAGCATTTTTATCTTATAATAAGGCAACACCACCGCCGCCGCTGCCGCTGCCGCCTGTTCTCAGTAGCCATTCCCCTCGTTACGTAGGTGTACCCGTAGAGTCAGTGATGATGATGATTTTTATTCTCAAATTATTTTTTCGAATGCGGCACTTTGGCATTCACAGACGCAATATTCCATGGAGTAGAACAGCAGACTGCGGATCGTCCTGACCCTCGCGCAGCGTTTTTATTTATCAAATGTGTGCATAAATATACATATATCAATCGTGTTAAGCTCCAGTGAATTGAGAAAACAATAACTAATACGTCATAATTGTGGTTCACCATTTGCATATATATATATATATATTCTTTTATTTTACTTACAGATCATCATAATTTTAACAAAAACAATAGACCAAAGAACGTTTTTCAAAGAAATAATAATACCAATAGCCGTATTAAGAGATCAAATCAATCCAACAACTCAACCATATTTCAGTTTTATAAGCAATAGAACAGATACAATTAATTCTCTGATTTATGTACTCATCAACAGTAATCAACTAAAAAATTATATAATAACTAAACAATTAAACCACCAAAAAAAAACAAAAAAACAAAAAAAAACGACCAACGAAAAATCCAATCATTCAAAAACCATCATAAATACAGCGTTCCCCTAACGAAAACGAGAGAATAAAAACAACCTTACAAAACGTTGCAAAATTGAAATCAAAAGTACAAAACAAAAAGAACAAAATAAGGAAAAACATAGATGAAAAACCAACCAACCAAGAGGATATACTTTAAAGTTACTTGCTAGGAATCAGCATTACTAAGTAACTAATATTCTTTTTGTACATAACCTTTGTATCTACGAAAACAACCGTCTGACTTGGCGTTAATCACATCATAAGCACTTTTGGAAATAAAACTAACTGTAAAACGCAATTCTCACACAGCAACAACATACGGCAATTGAATGCTTTCACTCGACACACTGACACCGGAACAAACAGTTTGAAATACGAATACCACATACCCTACAGCTAGCATTGGCACATCCCTAGTCAACAAATCACCTCCAGAGGACACTAGCGTTTAGTAACACTTTTCGTAAAATCAATTGAAAACATAGACGAGATTAATAAATACAACAATATAAGTAACCATATAGAAATATCAAATAATACCCAACCACTATATCATACTATCGGAAAAGTCACGAAACTATTACTTATAAACGATTAAACAAGGGGAGATAGACTTGACATATGTATATGGAAATCGGTTAATTCTACACCGCATTTGAGGAATCTATTGCATCAAAATTATATTTTTATATCCATACTTAAACAAGTATTGATTGGAGAAGAACGAAAAAGTTGTATATCAAAAAAAAAAATAAAAAACAAATGTTCGAGGTGCGTAAAACATAAGCAGAAGTTATCGGGTAACAAATTGTGATTGTAAAATTTAATTGTAAACTAAAACTAACTGGAATCCAAATAGAAAAAAACAAATGATTTTGTAATTTTGGGCGTTACACCGAGAAAATTTTAGGCGAATAATGAAGTATTTCGCGACACCGTAACCGTGTGCCTTATTCCGGCCTTATGTTTCAAACTCATGCAAAATCTATTTATTAAAAAGAAATAAAAGAAACAGCAATTGGAGATCAGCCGGTGGTAGGAAGTAAGGGTTGAAATAAAAAAAAAGAAGGTATGCCTCCGTCGTAAGCCTTCGCCAGGATCCCTATGGATTTCCCAGGTAAATATTTAATTTTACTTATTAAATACTAAATCTTAAAACTTTAAACTTGTGTATTTTTTCAAATGTTCACAAATTGATTTTTTTTTATTTTGGTAATATACACTTGGAAATATAGGTATACCAGAAACGACTCCGAAATTATTTGTACACTGGCTTCTGCACTAAACTTTTAAGAACTTTTTTTATTTATTTTTTGTACACAATTTAGGGTTATAATTATGGCTAAAATATGGTCAAATAAATCTTGTGATACATTATCTGATTAAGCAACACTCTGATCGGTCGACAATCTGGGTAAATCTGCTTAAGCCCAACTACGTTCTTAGAACATACGATTTCCGACATGGACCACAGACAAATAGAAATATACAGTTGAGCGTAATCGATTGTAAAAAACCTTTATCCAAACTTTCGTCCATTAACTCAATGGACGACTGGGCTATAGTTTCTGATTCTGTTGTTCCACACGGACGAACCGACGGACGGACATGGCTAAATTTAATCGGCTGGTGGTGTTGATTGGTAAAATATGTACTTAAGGTTCAGAGGGGCTCTGTCCGCCTCTTACACACGTTCTCGGTTAGCTCTGAGCTATGATATCCTTGTTCCAATTTTTTTGCACATTTTATTACTTTCAATAATTTAGTATAAAGTCGGGTATAAGGTCCTAGAGGATATGCTTCCATCTTCTGTGCGCCGAGATCGCAGCCCAACATATGGGCTTATTCCGATTTCGCTTCATGGGGGCCATGCAGTTAGACTTTTCGCCAACTAAGAGCGCGTTAAAAGAGAGAACAATAACATCCTCGAGTACTGAGCATGGGCAAGGATGCTTGGTGGACCCGACACGAAGAGGGCGACGAAGACGACGACGAAGGATATATTTTGTGCCGAAGGTCCTAACGGCTGAGGTCAGGAAAACGAAGACGTTTGGCTTACTTTGCGCCGCGGCAACGAGGACGTTGACGACGATGGGCGATGTGGCAATGTCTTCGACTCCGGCTTTTGTGTACAAGTTTTCTATTTCTAAACGCGAGACATACTACTATCTGAACCCCAGCAACAGTCATCGTCTTATTTATACTTGGTCGGTGGCGGCGGCAAAATTAGTTTTTCTATGACTCGCGTGCCGCCAGGTTATCTTTTAGTTGGTAACTGGCAACCAAACACTTTGAAATAATCTCAGCTGTTCTCAAAAGTTCGTTTCAACAATTCTGCTGTTTTTATACAGACTCTTGGGCAGTGAACATGAGCCATGAACCCGATATAATTTACCAATTAAAAGTGCAAGACTTGTTGGAAAAGTTTAAGCCAGTTTTAAGGGAAAAGGTAATCCTTACCCGACCTGCAAGGGTTTTAAAATCTAGCAAAATACTTGGCACTGTATTTCAAAACTATTAAAAACTGAGCTTAATTAAGATCAAATTAATTCTGCAGTGAACGTAAATCCATGAAAGTTTTTCATGCGGCAAAATCGGAAAACGAAAAACGAAATTTAATAAGTTTATAAACATTTTAGTGGACAATGCAGTCGTAATATTAATAATAATATTAATAATAACAAGAATAACAATAATAATAATAATAATAATAATAATTAGTAACATAATATAAATGTATAAAATAAATATATTAATAATATTTCGACCAGGAGAGCTGGTACATTCAGGCATATTCCAACAACTTAAAATAATATTTTTGTGCCCTATATTGGCAGTGAGTTCTGTGACAGTTATACAAAGGATATTGTCGTTCGATGTTGATGAAAATAAAATAATAATAACGTACAAATAATAACGAAAGCTTACTTCGTAGCGCCGATGTATACCCTTGCACTTTGCAATTTTATCATTAGGAATACATGTATGTGTATTTATACATAACATATAAAAATGAGGTTTTAATAAAATTAAAAAAAAAAAATGTTTTTAAATCGCTTTGATATATCGATATTTGATATTTATAAATTATAAATATATAGGCTGCAAAAACTAACAAAGTGATTTTAAGCTTAATGAACCATTTTATTATATATTATTTTTTAACATTCTTAGTTTTTTTTCGATTTTTCTCTACATATTCTTAAATTATACAAAATCGTCATGTATCAGATTAGATGGCCAAAGCCCGCATAGTTAGCATTATACCCTTGCAGGGTATTATACATTTAATTAGAACGCTGGGAAGGAGACATTTCTGACCCTATAATAATATATATTCTTGATCAGCATCAACAGCCAAGTCCAGCAATGTTCGTCTGTCCATATCGGATTAAAATGTGCATATAGTCTCTGACTACTCTAAGTCGGAACGGGCCGGATCGGACAACTATATCATATAGCTCCCATACAAATTATCGGCACATTTTTAGAAAACATCATAACTTCGCTAACTTCTTTGAGACATGGTAGTTTTGTATTTCGTGTAAAATTGTATCTGTCAAACTGTAAATATAATAGGTACATCGTAATGAAACTTGATACCTAAAATTTTATTTTTAAATTTTATTTTATTCGATTAAAACTTTTTTGAATTTTATCAAAACCAATTATTTTTGCTATGTTTTAATATACAACTTTACACATTTCCTTTTATTTTTGCCTTTATCCAGAATGGGTCGATCTTAAATGATCCCTGGCAAACTGCAAGGGTATACAAACTTCGGCCTGCCAAAGTTAACTTCATTTCTTGTTTGTTTTTTTTTTTTTTTATGTTTTCGTGGCAGCATATGGTCGTTACGATTTATAGATTAGGGAGCATAGTCAGAAGTCTATTTGCAAAGATTCATTGAGAGCGTAAAAACTGAAAGATTAGAGCTCTTCCCACGGAAACAATATTATATAAAGAACTTTTTTTAATTTTCTTCCGACAAAAAAGTGACCACTAAATTTCTGAACTGGATTAAGTTCTGAAAGGGGAATTCAAAAGCCTATGTAAAAATTATACTAATCGGATAAGTTGCCAAACAGTCTTATTACCGACTTTTGATGGTACAACTTATTGATATTAAACTAATTTAATTTGGTCTTTCCCAAACTTCTTTTATTGATTGCATTTTTATTGGACTTACTTCCGTCCAATTTTTTTTCTTAGTTCGCAGCATGTTCGAGCACAGATTCACACGAAAATAACTTACATTACAGGCCCCGTCACGGAATTATGAAATTAAGGATTTAAGGATGCTGTAGCGTGCAGGCCCCCAAGGAACCAGTTGGACTGGGCCGGCAGCGCCTAAAGATCTGAGTTCAGCCGGACTTGAGTTCGAGACGTCTCTCCCTTCAATCACGATCCCGATTTCGAGCCCGACCCCGATCTCGACTCGAACCCAAATCCAGTCCACATTTAAATATGGATGCCGCTGATTTTTGGCAGCAGGCTCGTGCTCCGTTTGGCTTGCAAACAGCATTGCATCAGTACAACTCCAACCAGAGCACTTCCCATCCCCATCACATCATGCACTCGACCATAGTCCCGCAGGAAGAACACGATCTGTTGTCGGGCATTCATCCCCAAGACGGGACTGCTGCAGGTAGTGACTCCGAGCCCAGCCAGGATCCGCCGAAGAAGCCCGACGCCAGCCATCATCATCACCATAGCTTGCAACCGCACACGCCACAAGCGGAACACCAGCAGTCCTATGGCGGCCAAAACCCAGCGCCCCAACTGAGCAACCATCACTTGCTATTCAATGCGGCTGCCGCTGCTGCGGCCGCGGCTCATCTGAAGTCCACTGCCGCCATGCAGAACAATCTATCGTCGCCGCTGAGGGATCAGAAGCAGAACTATGGCCTGTGCGGGATCAAACCGAAGCTGGAGGTCGATTCCAAGCCAGGCCGACAGCAGTCCTTGAATGACTGCCATCAGCAGCTGACCTATACCGGCGATTTCTATGATGATAAAGGAACCGGGGCCACAGAAGCACCGGCTAGTGTGGGCTCCACCATCGATGCAGAGTCGCAGTCGCAGCCGAGTGCGGTAATGGCAGGCAGAGGATGTCCTCAAGCGCAGCCAGAACTCGGCAGCAAAGCCACTCTGTCGCCAGGAGGAGATTGCGGAGCTGCCGGTGCGGCCTCGGTCTGCGGTCCGGGATCAGAGTCTGGTCCGGCGACGATCATCAGCAGTAGCCACCAGCAGCAGTCGCCGCAGCATTCAACAACTCCCTCCGGCGGCAGTTCGACGCCTGAAATGAAATACAACAAGGACAAAATGGCCAGCGACATTCAGGTAATCTTCACCCAATGTTGTTCACATTACTATTCACAATGAAAAGGGAAAAGCATGTAGAGCTTGGCACGAACCCCAAGTGGGTCCGCATCACATCCATACATGAGTTCAACCTGTATAATGTTCGTTAATGTTTAGTGTTTGCTTTCTCGCTAAGTTACAACCTCTCCACCAAATTGGTATAAATAGAGTGTTTACTCTTAAACTAGATCAGATTTAAACATCCAGCAAGCATTGTGGCACACTCCAAAGTCTAGAATTCACGATATAGGCTCATATGCAGTTGCCTTGACCAAGGCAAGCTCACGTTTATTATCAACGTCCTTGAATATTGTTTCTTCCTTAAATTTTATGCGAAAATTATAATTCGAACTTCTGACCACTGATATTTCGACAGGAATGTCCGGACTCCGGATACCTATATCGCTCGAAATGCTCTCTCTTCGGCCAAGTAAGAGCTCTTTTTAGTGTTGTCTCTGAAAGTTTTGATCTAAACACCCCGAAAACCATATAAATACACATTAAATACCCGAGACAACCCCTCTTTCCGCGCAGGGAAATTAAAAAGCTTGGTTGCAAAGGGGTAAATAAGTACGTAAGCGCGCGCTCTCCAGGCCAGTTTTTAGCACAAAAAAATTGAAGAAAAGAGATTTTGTTGGCCACTAGGCTCTCTTTCTATTTTTCAGTTCGCTTAGAAAGAGAAAACGGAAAGTGCAAGGGTAAAAGGAATAAGTGAGGGGCAATGGGAAGTGACTGAGGATGCAGGGGATTGTAGGAGTGGGAATAGCCAGTGACAGAGCGAGAAGGCAGAGAGTCTTATCCTTCTTTTACTTTGCTGTACTTTTTCTTGAAGGGGTTACTTACCGGGTTTCGTTTCTATTAACAATCGTTGCCTTCGTGTTCGGCTCCTGTGTGTGGGCTTGGGTGCTGCTGAGTGTGCTGTATGCTGAGATGAAGTGGCATACGAAACCCAAACGCCAGACGCAAGTCCTGCCGCTGTCGCAGCAAAAAAGAGAAAAGAGAGAGAGCTGAGCACAAGATGTTTTATTTCTTTTCTGGAAGCTTTTTCTTGCCGCTTTTTACAACTTCTTCTTCAAGGAAAACAATAATAATACCGCGTAGAGAAAAGAGACGCCGAATTAGAAGCCCGACCCTCAGTGGGCAGCGGCGACGACGGCGGCGACGACGGCGACGACGCAGCAACAAACAGGATAGTTTTAAGAAGAACCCCTTTCATGAACGCAGTGTCCCGTTTGCTGATAATAAACGCACACCGGGGCACCGGCAGAAGTTCAAAGGACATCAGACCGTCAGGTTGTGTTCTCCTCGCTCGCGTTTTCTAAAAAATAACCAAAGCAAAGTTCTTCAAACAAGGTGGTCGCGGATGTCATGTGAATCCCTGAAAAACTAGTCGCAATCGCGTTACAAAAATTATCAACCATCAATTGATATAAATATGTACCACGGTTACATCCTTGCTATAACCATAAATAAGAGGAGAAGCCCATCATGCGAGCTCGACGTCTCTAAAAAGTGCCGCGGGACTTGAGTTTTCAAAAATCCATCGTAGTCGTCAAAAATAAAGAAAAAATAAAAAAAAAAAAAACGATTAAATGTTCAAAATACAACAGTGTTGTATTCGTTCCGTTCCGCTTCGTTTTGTTTCGTTAAACGATCGGCTATTTCTCAAATAAAACGTTTATGGTTAATACAAAATGACACTTGACTGTGAAAAGGACCACGATGTAATTGTTCATGTTTAATTTTTAGTAAAGCAGAAAAGAAGTTACGAATTATTTGCAATTTTTGTTTGTTATTTCTTATTGAAGTAGGTCTAAGCCGTATTTCCGCCTTCAAAATCATATAGGGTTTAAAATATCGCATACATATTTATTTGCATGAGAGACGTTTCGGCGACTCAATTATATTTATTTGTTGGACTTCTGGGAGGAAAAAGAAACAAATTAAAATTATGTCCAAACACTGTCTGCCAGACCCTTACCAATACAACTTTGACACGGAGTTTAATGTGGGCCAAAAAAATTCTGAAATTAAGTATAAAATAGTGTATGCATACGCCGATTACGAGTCACCATAACTACCTATTTCAATGCGATGTTTGAACAAGGAATATACCAATATATAAAATTGCCAAGGAATTAGAAAAAAAGTTATATGGCACTTTTTTAAAAACAATATAATTATTTAAATTTGTGTTTGTATATAAAAGAATTATATGTTGTGCCGCCTTAATAGACATTAAAAACTTTTAAAGTCTGCGGTCTATTTAATAGATAGCTACCCTCACGGAAAGGCCACATATTTTAAGTCTTAAAGCTTTTCTTATCATTTTCACTGGCTTTAGTAGTTTGACGGGATTACATTTTCAGGACTGTAGACGTTGACTCCTATATATTTACAGTGCTGCTGTGGAGCCAACAAACTTTTATTACGACACGATTAATATATGATCTGTACAAATTCCCATTTGTTTCTTTTTCAGCTTCAGCTATCTCGGTCGAGCAGCGCTGCCGCGATCAGTGAACGCACCCTTGAAGAATGTTGGTCAACCCTGCAACGAGTGAGTTGGCATCTGTTCCGTTGTGTATAGTACTCTTCCCTCGTCAAAACACACATATTGCACACACATACAGCCACAGCCAGAGCACACTCATAGGCACACCCGTGATAATAGTCAGTAAAGCTTGGTTGCGAATGGAACCGAAGCTCGATCAGCAGCGAGTCAGTCGGGATCCTGGCCTCTCTTTTTGCTGAGGTTGTTTTACTTCTAATTTAGCTTTTAGTTGTAATTACTTTTAGTTTGCTTACTTTATGAAATGTGTAAACTCGGGCCAAACATAAGAATATATTATATTTTCATTAGAACGTGAGCCTTGTTTCTTATTTTATGATTACAATAAATATCTGTTATCCTTTTGTTTCTTTAACTGGAGAAAGCCGCGAGCGGAACTATCGCAACAGCTTGCAAATGCAAACGATGAAAACAACAACGACATACACATACATATTGATTTTGGGGACCTATTTCTTAACCCCTTTTGATCATTCTATAAATATGGTCTTGGCTAGGTAGCATTAAATCGCAGTCGAACCGTACTCGAGTTATTGAAAATGAAATTTAATATAAAAGTAGGTGTACGGTGTACTAGGCAACTGCTCCATAAATCCGTTAGTCAGATTCCTGGAGGAATTGTACATCGGAGAAAAACCCTTCTTGACCTTCCACCGAATGTTTCTCAGCACAAAGTACTTATTTATCCATATACCTATACTTTTACTCAGAGGAGGCAGAAACTTGTACCTATCCCTGCCTATGCCCATTTCTTGTCCACCCCTACACATTTTTTTTCAACCATTTTTATTTCACTATATCCCTCACCTCTCCACCACTCACCTCAGCGTGTGACTGAGAACGAAAAGAAGCGATGGTTACCGCCTTCTCTGCGCTACGCTACCCCTAAGATAGAGCGAAAGAAAGGACCGTCGTCCCCTGGACTTAAGTCCATCCCTTTTTTCAATTTCTGGTGCGTTAGGGGTCGGTATTTTTGCACGGGGGGGGTAGTGGTACATAAACGTGTAACTGAAAAAAATAAAATAAAAATGAATACGGAATGAATTGAAGTTAAAAACTGAAACGCAACGCAAGTAAAACGAAAAATGCAACTTTATCTTGAATTTCTCGGCTTCTCTCTATCTCTATGTCCGTCCCATCTAGTCGTTCTCTTTCTCTCTCCCCGTCATGTCTCTCTCTAATTTTCGCGCTCTTTCTCCCTCTCCTGTTTAGTTCACTGACTTTCTTTTGGAAGGAATTATTTATTGGCGAGGACAGTTTTTTACTATTTCATCTATTGGCTAATTCAAAAAAATTATTGATATACCAATATTTTATATTTATACAAGTTTTAGATTTTAATGAGATAACTTGACCGCGAAATATTGCCATCATATCGGGTATTCCCTTTCAATATTTTTCTATTTAAAATTTGCCACACAAAACCCATTTAAGCTCGTTTTTAGATTTGCGAGGCTTGTGCCCTAGCAAATAATTTTAAAAGCAAAATGCAAATCTTAAATAAAATGCAACCAAAAGCTTTACGAATAATTGCCTATACAAAAAAAATAATAATAAGTTGAATTTTTAGTTTCTTAAACAAAATGTTACCCAATAAATTATGACACGCAAATTAAAAATAAATAGTTGGCCATAGATTATTTTCGTAATTGTTTACATTTCGATTTCTCAAATAGATTAATTAGTAGTTTTCTACTTTGTAAATACTCTAGATCTCAATTTCAATTTATTTAAAAATTCAATGATAAGTAACATGTTTAAAGCGTTTTTTTCAAGTGTACCATCGGGAAAAAGAACAAAAACTGATTTCATCCTGGTTCTCTCTGGTTGGTTGGCGAGGAGCCCCGAAATCCGGTTATAGTGTTTGTTTCCAACTGGCAGTAGCGACGGTCACTCGGTTATTTGGCTGGGAGAAGAATGAATTTTTTTAGACATGCTTTGCTGTTTTATTTTTCCGTGCCTTCCCCTTATACACTTTGAATCGCCGCATAAACAAAAACGCAGACTTAAGAGGCCCAAAAGGTAGATGGTTATGTCCAGAATCAGCCAACAGCGAACGGCCAGCAGCCAGCAAATGGGATTTGTATATGAAAAAAAAAACAATTCAAACAGCAGCATAGTGGGGCGTGTTTCCTCGACTTCATGTCATATAGTTATTAATTTATATGTATATAAATATCTATTAATATATCACATTTTTTGAAGATAGATATTTATTACAAACTATTTACATTTTAAAAAATTCCTAATTTTCAATTATCTATAATATAAATCATACTACCGACTCTATAACGTATTCTTAGAGTTTTAACTAAAAACTACTGTATATACGCGGTCCAGAATACGTTCAATATGGGAATTTCGTACGCACTTAGTGCAAAAAAAAAAGAAAAGAAACGCTTTCTAGAACATTTTTTTTTTACATTCGATAGTATGTTGTTAGCTCTAGTGTAAATGATGGGGTCTATTGAGCATTAAATTTTATAATATTGGCAAAGTCGACTTTGGCTTAATGTAGTAAAATTAAAAAATCTGCGAATCGGGACGGAATATCCTGAAGCAATAACAACTTTTAAAATGGATTCATGTAGCTTTCAATTAAGTACGTTCACAAAGAAATATCATATCTTTTTATACCCTTGCAGGGTATTATAATATCAGTCAGAAGTTTGCAACGCAGTGAAGG
>JAEIIJ010019948.1:0-21966 GCA_018904815.1 Drosophila ogumai | reverse complement strand
TTCACTGCGTTGCAAACTTCTGACTGAAATTATAATACCCTGCAAGGGTATAATAATAGGTAAATATACATTTATAATAAAAGGGACTACATTATATTTTCCATAAACTGGAACATGTGTTAAACATAATTTTTAAGCCTACATATTATCCAATTACTGAAATCTAAAGAATGTCTGTAAATCAGTCGATGGTTGACTTACCGCGCCTTGTGACTTGGGCCATCCTTTATGGCCAAAGTTTCCTACGTTATCTTCATTGAAGGCCTGTCACATTGAATCAGAGAAGTTTATTTGCTTCACCTCCAGCCCCCAGCCCTGCTAACGTGGCTTGGCTTTGACAAATTTCAGCAAAGTGGATTAATTTGATTCAGGCCATACCCAATCCTGTCCACTTATTAGAGCCGAGTCAAACTTTTGCGCAGCAGATAAGCAAAGTTGTCTTGGCCAGATCCGACGACCTGGCCCCACTTCATTTGGCTGGCTTTAATTGGGGCCCGGCCAGAGACAAAGCCGGGCAAGTGGAATCAACAGGTGGATGCCGTCAAGCGCTTGGCGTTGACTCCCGGCCAGTGGCAGGGACTGTGCCACTTGGAGCTCCAGAGTCTTGGGTGGAGGTGGAGGCACGGATTCCCCAACTTTCGCCGTAAATCTCCATTTCAAAAGTTCACGACCAGTTCGAGATATAAACAACGAGATTTGGCGCATTATGCAAGTGGGAGCATTCAGGCGCTCCATTGTCGTAACATGGTGGCGTTCCGGATTCCGGACCGTTCCCTGGCCACCACGTTCCCGGAGTGCCAGCTGTCCTCGGGGGGACTTGGCGTTCGGGCCGCTGTGGCATTTGGCAGTTGCCGAACGGCAGCCATTGCGCATGAACCACGCCCACTCCTCGCCGCCGTTGCCTGTTGCCCACCTGCGACATTTCGACGTATTTTTCTAACCCGGGACCTTACTTCAAATTCCGGTATTCTGGTTTTGGTTGCATTCGGTATGCGAAGTGGCCTTTAGCTTCACCTTCGGTCCGTGGGCAGTTGTCATTTCAGTCGCAATTGGAGCTGCAACAAAATAGCACTTTAATGAGTGCCACAAAAATGCAATCCATGAGTCTCCGCCGCCCACCCTGCGTATACGCATTCCTCGGCCCTTGAAGCCCCCGCTGCGTCTGGATGTGGGTGGGCGTGCTGCTAGGTCCTTTGACATGTGCGTGGATATGTGAGAATGTCGCCCGAGGGCGGGCGAGAAAATATTTAACTTTCACTTTGCTGCGAAACACGGCAGCTGCGTGCATTTGATTATTCGTGTTTGTACAGCAGAAAAAAGATGGAACAGAAGGAGCCGAGCGAAAATAAACGCTGCTGGAAACAATCAAAAGTCGCTACTGACAACGGGAATCTGCCCCCGGGCAAGGGCCTCGCTTATTCATTTCACAATTCAACAATCGCATTTTAATTCGTTTCGCTTTCGTTTTTATGCACACGCCCAATCCGTTTCCAGTCCGCGCTGACATTTTAAGGAATTTAATTTGCAGACGACTCCTTTCTTAAAGCTGCATATTTTGTTCGCATTAAGAGATATTGTGGCGACCCTTCTTTTTATTTATTTACTTTTTCCAAAAGACCAGCGGACGGGCGTAGAGATAAGCGAATGAAAAGAACAAATTCAGTGCGAGATTTATTTAAAATTCAACCCGTCAAATGTCAAGTTGATGCGGGCTAATTAAATCACTGAAAGTGGTTTAAAGGTTGAAGTAAAAAAAAAAATAATTTAAGCTCTGGGGCAACGTAGTTGAATGCCCAGGGCTTTTCTCGGAATATACTATTATATTTCCAGACTTGCATTTTTTTTAGTAATTAAAGTATTATATAAAATATTAAAATGGTAATCCTCCCAGTATTCTTAATCCTATCTTTTATTATAAAAAGGTGAGATTTGGTTTACTGAAACAATTAATAATAAAAGCTTAGTTTTGTAATTGCAATTCAATTTAAGTCTTTACGCTTTCTTTCTCTCGAATCTCTTAGTTTACACAAAACTTTTGGCCACAAACTGATAAATGGCAAATCCTTTTTGGCCATTTCACAGGACATCCCTAGGCTCTTTGTCATTTCTTGGCCTTATCTCAGCAGTTGGCAATTCAGTGGAATCATTAGCTCTGGGCTCTGCCCGGGCGCTGAAAGCGTTTTGTTAATTGGGGAACGCGCAATCTCGTTGGCTGAGTGAATGACGATGTGAACGAGGATGTGGACGTGGATGTGGTTGTGGCAACCACAATGGCCGTTCCGTTCCTCATCTCATCCGCCATGACAACCGTTGAAATCGCAGCGGGACTGCAGATTGGCGGAGAGGGGATTCGCTGGCGATGCGGTTGCCATAATGCCCGTAATTACTTTGTTAATGCTCAGCGTATTATGTCAGCAAATTAAATTATGTACGGCGCAAGCACAGAGCGAGGGTCTGGCAATGCGCTATTCCTCATTGCCATTGCGGGTAGCATCTGTCATCTACCAGCCGCCGTTCGCCAGCGAACGTATTGAAAATTTAAGAACTCCGCGCACTTTTAATTTTTTAAAGCGACAAAAGACCACTTGACTGCCGCGACACTTTGGCTGGGGATTTTACGCGAAAGCCTTTAATTAAATGCGAAAGACTTTCGGCGAGTGCTTGGTGGCAGCGGGAGCTCAGGAACTGGATTGCAGCCATGGTTAATCCGCTGACGGAGTACCAGCTCGGATTCGATGATATGCTCCGAGGGAGCTTACTCTTACTTAGCATCAAGGAGGTTTTATGAAAATAAAGCCGTTATTTTCGGGATACGAAACTGCTTCAGTCGGAGCTTCGCTCTCAGAATTCCATGCTGATGGTGTATCTATTTCAAAGGTAGTTCTACTCGATTCCCATGTAGCCGGGAGGTATAAAACGGCATGTTCCACTGAAAACTGATTTTTAGGGCTCTCCATTTTAACAATTCTAATAAATCTTTGGAGAAATATAGAGACTTTTGTACTTTTGATCTCACTTTTAGGTCTGGTTAGCTTATGTACTATGCCGCTCATGTTGGAACTAATTTTACTAGGCCACAAGTTTGGTATCAGTTTATACCTATAATATTATCTTTAGGCACGCCATATAAATATATATCCTTTCTCAGTAATTAAGTTCCAAGTGCTTAAGCCAGGAATAGCTTCCGCTCGTCCCAAAAACTCCACCACCCTGATACTTTCTTACTAATATAATTATGCATTGTGCAGTAATACCTAACTTCTGTATTTAAAAAGCTGGCTTTCACTGATAACCGCAATACTATAAGTAACTTTTACGAAAGTCACTACGATTACAACGATTTTCTAGTGTTTACTTTCGCCAATTGGACCCTCCCCGTTCCTTTGACTCGCTCATTGCCCACTGGTAACCACAACACACTCCAATTACTTTGCCAATTCACCGTGTGCCACAATGGATGCCAAGCAGGAGCGGAATTCCCTTGTTGTGCCTGCACTGCCTTGACACGCTCAGATAATTTCATTGTAAAGTTTAAGCAAATGTTTACCCTGCAGATGGGCGGCTGGGAGCTGGAGCTGGAACCGCTGCTCTTGCCGATAATTGAATTAGGGGTGCTGGCAAGGTGACACAAACGCCGGGAAGGAGGGGCGCAAATTAAAGGCAGAAGTACGAGAGGGCGGGGCTGGGCCAACAGGTGATGACTTTTGGCCAATTTCAGCTCCGAGACTGGCTCTTAGGGCTTTAATAATTTAATGTCTCAACCAAGAGACAGACGGCGACTCTTGATCCAATCCGATTTGTGTGCTGGCTGTGTCCTTGCGAGTCCTGGCCCCTAATTGAGTCAGCAGCTTGCTTGAAATTGGCCTGATTGCGCGTCGGGCACAAACCCGTCAGTGTCTCGCTAATTTCGCACATTCAATGGCAGCAGAGTCTTTGGGCTGGCTGGGAATGAAATTAAGAGTGCAACTCCAGTTTATTTAGTCGCTTCTAATTGCATTTGCTTGTTAACTTGATTCCCAGTCGCCCTTTGACTCGACTAAATGCAGCTGCGAGGTCGTCCAAATGCTGTCCACCACAGAGCACTTTCGGGCTAACTCACTTTGCTAAGAGGTTGCCAAAAAGCTTGGACCTCGACTTCGAACTTTGAAGTGACCGCAGGAGGGAACTGAGGCCTGCGGCCCCTATGTCGAATGTCCTCGGGCTTGACGTCATTCCTGATTGATTTTCGCTGTCCAGTAGTTACAGAGAAAGAAAATTAATATATTCACTTAAGTTCTTAAAAATATTCATCTTCGATAGACCTTCATATTTTGTATGAAAAACCATTAGTCTATTGAGTATATTAATGTCTGGCTATATAATTTAAAGTGTTCACAATAAAACCATAACTTTCCTCTGCGTTTCCTTCACAGTGCGTGTGTGTCTTTCCCCCGACAGGACAGTGGAATTCCGAGGATTCGTTTGCCAAGCTTATTAAACCGCAGACACGAAAGCTCCTCCCACCAGCTGGAAAATGTCCAAAGAAGCGAAAAGCCGCTTGGTCGAGCCAACTAATTTCTCAAAGGATTTCGGCTTCACTTAGTTTTCCTTTGTTCGGAAGTGCTTAGAGTTTGGGACTCCCCTTCGATTAGGGATGTCTGGTTCGGGGACCTGCCTATTAGCCGGGATTTCCTGACGCCTCCTGGGTTAGCCAACTACTCATGTGGTGATTACACTTGTAAGCCGCCAAAACGGATAGTCGAAGTATTGATTTTTACCAGTCCACGGTGCGTGCGAGGAATGCCTCCCGAAGCGCAGCAACAGAATGAATGAGCCCAAAGAAGTTGGAAACCATTAATAAACACTCAAGCCGTCAGGCAGACAGACAGTGGAGAGCTCTGATTCGGAGCCGGGCTGCTGTCAAGTGCAAACAAAGGTCAGTTTCCTGCACCGCTCCCTGCAACCCCTTGGCCGGCTGCGGTCGGCCCCAGGCATCACTTACCCTTATTAAGTGCCCCTGGATTTCGGGAGAGGCATAAACCACAAATCTGATTTGTGGCCAAACGAAAAGCCAGGTCCTCGCCTTTAAACGGACTCCTTTGGGCCGACGTTGGCCGGAATTTAAGCGGGGCAAACAAGCACAGGAGACGCCAAGAGTTGCCCGGAGACGTCAGCGAAGCCGCCCACACGGATGCCACAATTTGGGATTCCATTATGTGTTCTGTTGACGAATGCATAATTGAATCTAAAGTACTTCATTTGTCCCATAAACACGTTCGCCTCTTATTTGGCTCACTTATAAATAAACCGCAAAAAGTGGGAGCTGCGAAATGCGAAAAAACGAATTGTTGACAGTCGGCGAAAAGCCACGTGCAGGCGGAGGGCGGCCAGCACAAATAGCAAACAGCCAGAAACAACAATTCAATTTCTGTTTAGTTAAAATACACACCCATAAATAATATATACCTTTGTGGTGCCCTAGTGTGTGTGTGTGTGTGTGTGGTGTTCATCATCAGGTATTGATATATTGGGCCACATTCATTCTGCGAGCACAGCAATCGGGCGGAATGAAGGGCCCTTGACTTTCTGGTTAGGCTTATTCCGTTCGTTTCGTTTTATGGCATTTCTGCCCGCCAACATTTGTGTGCTCAGCGAACTGGGCCGAGATGGGGGCGCCACACATTAGTTTAAAAGGCTTCCTGGGCCCGTGCACATATTCAATTTATTTAATAGAATTGCCTTATTTGTGTGCCAAATGAATTTGCCGTTGAATAGCGGCCCGAATTATGGCCGGGAGTAATCACGGAGAGTTAATCTTGAGTGGCTTACAAATTTCAGCCCAACTCCCCCCACAATTGTGTTGGGTTGGGCCAAAAACTAATGCTTTAAGCCGTCAAATACCATTCCGGTCGGCGTCGTCTGTTGCCTGGCTGCATGTGTAATTAACTCAATAACATGATAATTATAACGACATCAGATTTGAGCGCTCAAAACACAGTTTACCCATTACGCAGCGGGGACGTGACAGGTCCTGAAAAGTTTTAGTTTTATTAAATAATTTGATTATTAGGCAGCGCAGGCAACAGGGCGGATGTGTGATGGCCCTGCTCTGCCCTGCGCATATGTTGCTCCTCTACGGCAACCGAGAACCCACAGTTTTGGGGGTGAGTGGGAGTGGGAGTGGGAGTGGGAGTGCGAGTGCGAAAGGTCGCTGCGACGGAAAGGAAACTTAATTTTCGTGTTGAATTTTTGCATATTTTATTAACCCAAACAGCCGGCTGAGGACGCGGTGCCCCAGCAACCCAATCATAAAAGTTGCCCCAGCGCCGACTTCCTTTAATTTTATGCACAAACAAAAACTCCGACGAAACTTGGGCAAGGGTTTGCTTTTCTGTTTATTCCCGAGCCGAGGAGCGTGCTTAGGATTTGCCAGGGAATGCCAGTTTACACGCCTACATATATATTTAAATTAAATCTTAAACATTGTGTAGATTGCGGAATCAAAGCGGAGGCGGGCGTCTTAGACTCAAATTACAGTTGGATTTTAATCGCACAGATTTGGCAACAGGCAGCTGCCAATTTCCTGGGGCATTTCTCCTATCTGTGCGCCCTGCTCTGCCAACTGGCACGGTCTACTTTTGGGCGCCAGTCAGCAGAGTGTTTCACGGTCGCAGACTGCGCAAGAAGTCCGTTTTAATTTGCCTTGATCATGGTCTGGCCAACGACTGTCCTGATTTACGAGTGACATTAAGTGCTTAACACGTGTCCGCTTCGCCGGCAGCCTTAAACTTTCTCCCAAAGTCAGACAAGGAGCGGAGCGTGCTGTTTGCCTTCCATTTCCTGCCTCACTCCCAACACGCATACGCCCTGGTGTCCGCCGAAGATGCACATGGCCAGCTGAGATAATACGCAGCGGCGGTCCCTGCTTATCGGCTGCAAATGCAAAAGGCACGTATCGGTGCAGACTTCTGCGATTCCTCCGCACCGAATTCTGGCTGCTGCCCAAGGCTGAAAAATGTGAGGGCTCCATGCGCCCATGTCGGATTTTTGGCTTTCGCATTTGGCCAGCATGAATTCGGTACGAAAGAGAGTTGAGCCACTGTTATCTATGCGCCTGACTGGCGCTGGAGGTAAATGCGAGGATTTGAATTCGGCCACAAAGAACGATTGCAAGACAGACCCATACCTGAATGCTTTATGGGCTTTAAAGAAGAAAAGCACATGAGAGAAAGGCTATGTATTTCTCGTTTATATTGATTTATGTTTATGATTATGTTCTGTTCATGATAGATAAGTTTTCCATTTGTTATATCTACTGCATTTAAAGTTAAATTAAGTCTATATTAACCCAAAAGTTGGTACTTTTCCCCCTTGAAATTCGTGTAAATGCAGCCAGATTGGCTTTGTTCCATCTTATTTTAGATGTTCGATTGGAGGGCTCATGAACCCGGGCGGGTTGCTTGACCGCCCGGCACATTAGACGTTTCAATCAAAGTGTCATTTCATGTTAATTGCTTTTCTGTTGCGGTTTGGCGCCGCTTGTCCCCGAAAAGTTCAAAGTTCGCCGGTCGAACAAAGAGGTGGCCCAGAACCCTTTTCTATGCATATTTCGCTCTCGCTTTCGGGGGTGGCGGGGGGTCACGGAATTAGAGTGGTAAGCAGGCCGGGCTCACTATATCCATGTTAAACCTCACTTTCGCACACATCCGACAGATGTCCTCCTCCGTATTCCATCCCTTCTCCAGATGGGGCTTTGTTCGCCTTTGCCATTTCGCCCCACGGACGACGGCACTTTTTTCAATTTGCGTCTGCCACAATGGGTTATCAAATGACAACGTGCAAAGTGCTCGGCATCGGCACATCCTGCGGATCGAAGGACGCAGCGCTGCTCGAGTCTATTCAATTCCGATTGGAGCCTGTTTCAAATCGATTTTTATTATTTTGCATTTATTTTTTATTCCGATTCCGGCCTGCCTCGCGGTCCCTGTCGGATTCCGGGTTCTTTGTGGATTTCAGCCCGGCATTGTGGTCCAATAAAGGTGACCGTCGCCCGACATCGGGGGGTCGTTAAATCCACCACAAAATCCCCGGCTGTGGCTCCGACTTCGGCGCCAGGACAAATTCTGATTAATCTGAGTCTTTAAGCTCAGATTTAGAGTGGTCCAGCTGCCAGCAGCCGGGGACAATTGTTCGGCAAATGGCTGGCATTTATTACGGGGTGGGGGCCGCCATTTGTCTCCACCGCCCGACCAGAGATCCGGCTAATGACTGGCCCGTAGCCAGGAGTCGGGAGTAGGCATGGGCCCAACTCAGGCAGCCACTCGGAGCCGGCTCGGAGCTGTCTACCCTCATTTGCCTAACTGACATGTCAACACGTGTCAGCGACGGCAGACAGGCGGTGTGTCCCATCATCACTTCGGGCCGTGTGCTCCGCAGGAGCTGTCGCCTTGACTGATCCGTCAGCTTGCCCGCGCATAGGTTAGCAACGCACTTATTGTTTGACTTTATTTATGGAGCGGTATTAGAGGAACGGTCTATGGCTGTCGTGCGTGGGACTGACGCTGACTGGCTTTGCAATTGCTCCGCCTTAAGCCCGCTCGGTAGGGCAGGGGAAAGGCTGACGGCTAAAGGCTAAAGGATAAAGGGTAAAGAGCGGGTAATATATGCGACGGGGGCGTGTTCAATTTGCTTGATGGATGCCTGCCATTGTGGGAGCTCGGTCGTGATTTCGGGATAGAGCTGCCAACTGATGTCCCCATTACGGTGCAGATTCTCCGGAATCTCATTTCCGAATACGGCTCTTTGGTGGAGTCGTCCCGGCCTCCGTTACCTCGTTCCCTTAGAAATGATGACAAACGCATAAAACTGATTACAATGACATTTTTCAACATGAAAAAGTATCTCCATTTTCTGGGAAGTCTAACCCGCTCTCTATCTGCCAGTTTTTGGGCTAAAATTAAAAACTGAGACTCCAATTACGGGGCGCAGTGTCCTCGTGTATCCTGCGAACACTTTGCGCCTCTTGGCAAGGCGTTTATCGAATTATGATCGATTTTTGTGCCACGATGCTTGGATGCTGGGATGCTTGAATGCGAACGGAGGAGGAACTCAAGAAATTGCCGCCAATAGCATTAAATTATTAACGTTTCAATTACGATTTTTAATGGACATTTTTCGCAGCAATTGAATTTGCATCGAAAATCTTTCAATTCCGAGAGCCCTGAATGGGGAGGCAAGGACCTGCCTTAATTGAGTAACGAAAGTCAAATGGAAGCGATGAGTTCTGACATCTAGTGCAGCATGTTTACTGTTCTGTTCGTCTGTTTGTTTGCATCCCCCTGCCCCCAGATGGGCCCTGACGAGATGGAGGCCCCTCGGTGTAACCGCACGCCCCGTACGGAGCTGCGAGTACTGTTGAATACGTAATGTGATGAGACCAGACGCAACACACAATGTGCCCCGTCCTGGAAATGTGAAGCGAGCCATGTAAATATGTATGAGAGCTGCCACAGCTTCCGGCGTCTCGTTGATAAGCCAAGGAATTTGAGCAGCCTTGACTTACTAGCCATCCCTCTGGCTCCCTTTGTCTTCGCTGCTGTCCTGCTGCTCCTGTTGCTGCTGGGCTTCCCTCCGCCCCAGCCTCGGCATCATCCTCGTCTCTGTCCTTGTTAGTTTGCTTTAAGTGTCCGTGTACTGCCTTGGGGCTCGACCCACACTTCGGTGGTGTTTGTGTTGTGGTTGGATTAAAACACACTCCCCTATACACAGACAGGGCTGAACGGCAGTCTACACAGAGAGAAATTGGTGGCTAATTCAAAAGGAATTAATCCAAATCTATTTAATTAAAATACCTGTAAGCTGTCTTACAAATATCAAACCAATTATTAAAAGCACTTTTATTCATGATATAATTGTCTTAAATACAATTCGAATGCAAGTATGTGATATTAAACCCTAAAGTCGTATTTAAATCAGTTGAATTTTTAAAATTAAAACCAACAATACCACGTCCTAATCCACATATTTCTCGATGAAATTAAGTCTCTCTCTTTACAGCTTTTACCAAAATAATTCAACAATATAAAGTTTGTTGTAAATATTTAATGCAGGCACTAAGTTTGACTTCCAGTGTGTGCATGGGCCCAGAGTTGGCAGTCTATCAAAGTATGCGAAAAGTGTTGAATTTATTTGTCTAACAAAGATTTTGACTTTTCGCTTTTGTTGCTAAGGCTTTTAATTTGCTTGGCTTGTTCCGATTTGCTCAGCTGTGAGTGGCTGCAGCCGGAGCAGAAGGCAGGAGGAGCAGCTTGTGAGCAATTATTCATGCAATATGTCTGCCTGCTTCCAGCCATCACGGCCATCATCTCCTACGGATGATGAACGACGACGTGTTGCTCTGAGCAGCGACTCGGGAGCTGGAGCCACATAAATATTAAAGCCCAGTTCTGGGTTCTCGGCCAGGATGTACTGATTGCTTACCCTTACGTCACGTTCGGCTTTAACAGGTGACGTTCCTAATTCGACCTTAACCGTATTAATTGTATCCTTCCGCCATTAGAGCAGCCGGAAGTTGGCCAGAAGCGAATGGCTTACGGTCCCTCGTCCGTCCTTGTTTGTGTGTCGGCTTAGCGCCGGTGTCCCTCGTCCTTGGGTCCCTTTTGTGCGTTTTAATAAATTGCGTTTGTCGCATGGCTTGATTAGCCAAAGGGCCCAGAAACTTCGGCAAGGCGTCGGAAGCAGCAACAGGTGTCGTGGAAAATTTGACTAAATTTGAAAACAACGCAATTTCTCTCTACGCACGGGGAGTGCCGTAAAATTATGCCCGCAGAGTTTTAAGCCCGCCCTCAAAAACAATGCCCCGCCGAGAGCCCTGCTCTCCTCCGCTTTCAGGTGCACTCCAGATGGCCGGAAATGCGGCTCCGCTTGGCGATGACAGGTCAGCCTGCTGTGGCGATGACACCGCCACTTAATACGCCATTGTAGGGGCCCCATCTGCGGGTTATTAGCCGCACTCGGGAAATTACGCAGCACAAATTAGCCAGGAGCCCGTTGTTCGGCCGTGGCAGGGCGGAAGGATTCGCCGATTCGACAGATTCGCCTAGGTAAATGTAATTTGATTGCTCGGATTATATGCTAATAAATATGCTTTATTTATGGCCACTCCGGCAGTCCATCAGAGCCACTCGGTCCGGATGAGTGCCCCCCGAGCAGCGTCCATTTGTTGCGTGCTCAACCCGGCTGCTTCGATTGATTGCATAACAATAAATTATGCAACGCATCATGATGCTGCTGCTGAAGCCACGGCTCCTCCTTTGGGCAGGTCCTGGACAAGGACCAGTCCGCCTGCCATTCACTTTTAAGTTTCAAGTGCTGCGGGTGAGTGCTTTTAATATTCATCTAATGCACTCGACGCGCTGTTATTCTGCTGGTTGGTGTTTCGAGGGATACTCGAACTGCGTCTTGTAGATGCTCTTCTTGCAATTTCATGTATATACAATTTGTAGGAAAATAACTGATACCTTTGATATCTAGGTAATGCCTTGTAAGTACATGTTATTTTCGTAACATTTTGTTTTGACAGGATTACATCCATTAAAGCCATTATAGGCAGGGCCGGTACAACGTGTTCGACCCGAGTAAAAAAACAAAATTCATGTAATATTATGCTACCAAGTTCTTCAAAGAAGCGCGCATTTTTCAAATATTATATTTTATATATAGGATTAAGATACATATTTTCAAAAATTTTTTCAATGGCTAAGTACCCACTGGATGGTCTAATTATAGGTGGGAATGCTGATAGATTCTTTGAATTAAAATTGTGTTTATAGTTTTGTCTTATTAAGTTCTATAGGTAACGTAGAAAGGAATTATTGTTAGGCAAACTTAATATTAGATTAGAGGTAAGTATGTAATGACAAATTCTTTAAGGGTTTTCATTAATTTGGCCGGAAAGATATGGATAACAATGTTCAGAATCTTACCTAATAACAGCTTTCCTAGCTGATGCTTTATTTAAGTTATAATTCTCTTAAAAAAAAGTAAGCAATATAAGGAAGATTTACTTTTAATTAGGAGCTTCGTTTAAATATCAAAATTACTATATTGACATATTTTTGTTAAAGGTAAATGTAACAGCTCTCCCATAGTAGTCTTAAAGAAAATGTTGAACCACAATGACTTCCAGGAATCCCTGAAAGTCCTGCGTTTAACTTCCCATGTAGGGTATCAATGGCTTCTGTGCTAGTTCCACCTTAGCCACCCACACATTCTGTATTAGCTTCATTTTTCCTTGCAAACTGCTGTTGCTGATGCTGGCGTTGTTTCGAGATTGTTGCTGCGCCTGCAGCAGGCAGCTAGCAGCAGCTGCAATTGAATCCTTCACCGCGATGATGAAGCGACTGGGTGGGTGTGTGTGTTAAGTGAGTGCTGCACCTGGCCGTGTTCGGTGCTGAACTTAGTAGGGTAATCATTGATATGCCAACGGCAAGCCAGGAGCAGGACCTGATCCAGCACTCGGATTACGCATGCAGCTCGCTGGCCCACGTGACGTATGCGCAATATGGCCAGCTGCAGCAGACACAGCCGAGTTGTTTATGCATTCATTCTTATGCATCGCCTTTGATTAAGTGTCTCGGTATGCAAAATGCCTTTTCCCATTTCCGTTTGATGCGGGGGCTATAAATCCGTCTGCTCAAGCTATTTTTAATCCCAAGGAGCGATCATCCCCCGCATCGTAATGGCGGCCGATTCGAGTCGAATGGAATATTCCCCTTGAGTAGATCTGTTTGATTGATTGGTTTTACGCCCTGTCATCTCGGCTTGTCTTACTGCGTCTCCGCGCCAAATGTCAGTGACTGACTGTCTGTCTGTCTGGCAGCGAACAGTGAACTCCGGGCTGCCAGAGGCTACGAAGCCAGACAAGTCAGAAAGCGTGTCCTCGGCTGCGGTTTAGGCCTACGACCCTAATTGGGCTAATAGGGCGCTGGTAATTATAATTTAATAACATCTTTGCCGGCTGAAAACCCGCTCGTGTTTGCCATTAGAATTCTCGGTGTGTGCAATTAACAGCCAGGGCAATCAGGAAGGAAGCACAAAGGACGAACGACTGCCGCCCCCAAGCAAGGAGCCCGACCATTTAATTGTAAGTCAAACAGTTCGCCGCCAAGTTTATGCAGTCGAGATTTAATTTGATTACACGCTGAGCTGGAGAGCAGGGCAAACATCTTCTGATTGCCTGAATAAGCGATGAGGAAGCCGTCCTGGATGGGTGAGTGCCGGAGCCGGAGTCCTTGGACACAGCGGGCGGATCCTTAAACGGCGGCAGGTGCTAGCACATGTGCACGAGCCCACTTGCGTATTAATAAACAAATTACGCAATTAATAACACACGCTGAGCTCGCAGCTGGGAGCAAGCTGTGCAACAGTAGGTGCATCCTCGCAGCCGCTGCCTGCCATCATCCTCGCATCCTTGGGCTAAAATTAAGAGCCGCTGCTGCAGCTGAAACCGTGGACTGCGCGCCGCGAGCTGGATATTTATGGCCGCGTGCAAGGGCCACTGGTGCAGCCATAAATGGCTGAGTGAATTGCTTCTGAAGTGCGGGAGCTCGAAAGTGGCCACTGAGCATCAAGTGCTCCGCATCCTTGCGACCGTGGAATGGGGCCAGGACACTGAACTGAAAATGTATAAAATTGTGCCAGCTAGGCATTCTTTTCCCGCTGCCTCCTGCGCATTCGCCTGCTCCTGGCTGCTTCCTGCGTAGCCGTTGTCTTGTGCGCTCACACGGAAAAGCAGACAAAATGTATCTGTGACAGCGCAGCCAGAAATCCAGGATAACCGAGCGAAGCGAGCGAAGGACGACAAACGAATATTTATTACAGGTGTTTGCCTTTGACTGACAGAAGGCACAATCTGGCGCACACGGCAGGGCAGGGCAGGCGCAGCGAGCAGGGCGGGCAGGAGCTTAGTTGCGGGCACTTCCAGGGAAGTATCCGAGCTCCGGGACACTCGGCTTTAAGATGGGGGCCAGCCACACTTCGTTGCTCGATTGTGCCCGCAAATTGATTTGGCATCGTCGCAAGCCACGAGCATCTCTTTTATCTGGCCAGGCAGATTCACGGAGGCAATACCTCAAATCCGATTTAAGGGAAACCGAAATACGATGCAAGCCCAACCGGAATTCCTGGAAAATCCGACACCCGGGGCTGTATATAGAATGGCTAAAAATAATAACAGAAGCCACAGCCGAGGTTTCGCTTTGTTCACCGTGAAGCTTTAAGGGGGCCAAAAGTGCGGAATTGCATTTCTTACACATTTCAGTTCAGCGACAGCTGGAAAAAGGGGACAATCAGCGCGCCCAAGTGGATTTACCTTGGTTAGCTATGCAAATCCAGGTGAGACTGGCTGCAGCTCGGTCGGTCGGAGAGGGATCTTTAAGCCGGCAGCCGAGATTTATGGACCGCCGGGCATTCGCGGCGCTGAAAGTAAGCCAAAAGGATACACATCATTGTCGTGATGGCGGTCAGTTTGATGAGAAGTCCCAACGGTTAGCCACAGACAGTTCGGAAGTCAGGGGGCGGAGCGGGCGGAGGGGGATGAGCAGGATGAGTAGGAGGCTGTTCATGTGCTCGTGATGTGTAATTAATTTTCGGCAACATCTGTTTATCCTAATTAGAGGCGATACGAGCGCACACATGCCGGAGTGGAGGCGTGGCCCCGGGCGGGGCGCTTTCCTTTCATTTATCATTATTACCGGACTAGCCGGCAACGGGCCAAAGGTCAGCGAGATAAGGGCTGGGAGGTGAACCGATTAAACGACCAGAAATCAAGTGAGTAATGGCCGAAACAGCTCTTGCATGGCAAATGCCTCCGTTCTCCGCCACCCGTCAGAGCCGTAATGAGCTCGGAATCGAGTATTGGCCATTGGCGGAATCGTAAGCCAAAAATTGCTAGAAAAAGGGAAAAAATTAAATGGAAAACTTGTATAAAAAAAGAGATGGTAGAAAGCAATCAACGCCTCGCAGCTCTAATGGAAAATTGGCCAAAGTTCGGGGGCGAAAATCGCCAAATTGAAGTCGGGCAACTTTGTCATAAAATGAAATTGCAAGAAAAATCAACGAATGGGATAATCAGAATAAGGATGAGCGGATGCCCCATCAAAAAGGGGCCAGTGTGTGTGTCCTTTTTCAGCCATCATTCAGGCACCAGGCATCGGGCACCGGGCATCCTTTTGACTCGACTCCCGGCCGAATTTGCCAATTTATTATGCGTGGTTTCTTTTATTGGGCCGACGACTGTCGCTGTCTGTCTGCCCCCCTGCCCGAAAGGTTAACAAGCAAAAAAGCGTCCTCGCAAATCAAAGGGAATTTCAAGCAACTGGCTGCAGGCAAATGCAGATTACGGGAATCAAAAGCTTATAATTAATCAGATCTTCCTGGTTGTGCCTGGGAAAATTCGCATGCGATTTTCCCCCGAAAGCGGAGCGTCTGTTGCTGCTGCTGCTGCTGAGGCGGCCTATAGGAAAATTCACTTCTATTTGGCTGAGCGCTGTTCCGTGTCCCAGGTTCCGTTTCCCGTTCCGTTTCGCCGTTCCATTCCGCACGTTCCCAAGAGGCCTGTGACATGGTACAATTACTGAAGGTGGTCTGGTGGCTGTAAACGACCAATCCATAGGTTGGTTAGGTCTAAATTTGTCTCTAATAATGAAGAATGTTTTTATTTTTAAAATTATTTCAAAATAATTTTTAGTTTAAAAATATACACATTTCGTATATATGTGTGTGTGTGTATATAAATTTTGCTAAAGGATTAGTTTTCCACAACCTTTACTGCCAAAAAATTGAACACAAACTGACCAAAACCCGAACGCCTCGACAGCCGACGAGACTACCTTCGTAAGTGTTCCATGCCATGGCCTGTGGACCGCCAACTGTTGGCAGTTAGTTCGTTTTCAAAGCTCTGCCGCGTCGGTTGTGCCAATTCGCCCGAGCGGAGCATTCTGGCTAACGGTTCTTGCCGACGGCACATAACGGTACACTTCAGCAGGCTGTGTGGGTGTAGTGCGACTGCTGGGAGTGAGTGTGTGTGAGTTGGCGAAGTGCCGATCGCGTACAAACAGCTGTTGCCACCATTTTGCGAATGCAGTTTCCGCTCTCAGTTCCTGTTGAGTCCTTGTGCGAGCCAAAGGGATAATGCCAGATACCAGTTACAGTTTGAGGCCCAGTTTTGTGCAAATGAAACCACAAGTGGGTGATGTCTTTGGCTTTTGTTAATACCTAAAACTTAGGCCAAAAGCATCTAGCTACAGCTACATACATACGTGCTTTCCGCCCAATATAATATGCAAATAAAGAAAGGGAGAAAAACCCAAACGAAATTTTAATATTCGCAAAAAGCGCGACAAGTGAGTGAGTGCATTAATTGTAAACTCGCGGGTGAGTGGCGACGAGTGTGAATGTGATTTATGTGATTCTATGGGGTTTTCTTCAGCGCCGTGCTTGTTTGCGAATCAATTCGGTCGCTTTCGTTTCGTAATTCCCTCATTAGCAAACAATTTTCTCTTCTGTCATTCATTGACGAGCTGCAATTTTCATAATTGTCATTGCCGCTGTCACAATGCACAAATGCAAAAATAAACATAGCTGTTTATAGATGCCCCGAACATGATGTCAGCCGGCAGACTCCCAATTTTCTGGGCTACATGTGCTCGGCAGTGACAGCAAATAATTGTTTTGCCATAAACTGCCAGCTCACAACGTGGCCAAACTGTGCAATCAGCAAATAAAGCATATTTCAATCAAATTCTAGCGCAAACAAACTATTAATTTCACGAGCCCGGCTTAGCAACGCCCCATCGAAAGATCAACACGCCGAACACTGAGCCGAGCCATGGAGATTTTAGGCAAAATGCGTGCAATTACTCAACGCCTGACAACCAACTGATTGCCCCCAGAGAGCGAGAGCGAGCACAACCCGCGGCAACCAGTCGAGGGGCCGCAAAAAACCACAAAAAATATATATCAATCGGGCGAGCCGGTTAACGCCTGCAAGTGCATCGGAAAATACAAATCGAAAACAACATCCACCAGCGGAGCGGCAAAAACTTGACCGATTTTCCAAGTGCTTCGGCGACGGCAGGCGGCGGCAGCTTGCTAATCTCGCCCAGAAACTCCGATCCGATCACAATCGCCATCGAGATCGCGATGATTTATGCAGGTGAGTCTGCTCGAGTTAAACGCACTTTTCGCGGCATTCAGACACTGGAAAAAAAAGAGAACTACTTTTTTAGTGGCGTTAAATTTCGGGTCATCAAGATCTCTTTTGGGTACTGTATCTATAAACATGTGGATATAAAAAGTATTTAGCCAAGATTGGTTATGGATTGGTTCCATTACAGAACCCAAAACAATTCGTCTTTAACAATACGCTTTAGTGCCATAGCGGTATGGCTATAAATCCATAGAGTCGGCTAATTACAAACCCCTATCAACATACACGAAGGCGACGACGTAATTAGCAGGAGGGGCAGGCGCGTGGCATACAAATTACGAGGCAAAATTGAAAAATTCGTCAACTGTTTTGTGAATTTCTGTGGTTTTTTTTCTCACAGAGCTTAGCACGTGCCCGACTGCTGCCGCCCACGGTTACAGATTTTGTTTATTCACTTTCGGTAGCCTAATTAACTAAATTGGCTGGCCCGTGTTGACAATGGAAACCAAAGTGTGACCGTCCAGGGCACTTGGCAAGAGTTGTGGCTCCGCCTTCGGCCCATCTTGCCACCTTCCTCCCGTCTTCCTGGCCGGCGCCGAGTGTGAAGCTTAGCAGACACAAAGGCCAGTTGACAGGTGAAATGGGAGCAAACAATGGCACTTGTTTTGACAGGGCCCACAAAGGCCCGACGGGCCGACCGACTGAGCCAATAATGTGGACTTGGACAGATGGGTTGGCATCCCAACCGAGCGAACGGGAAGCGGGGCAAGCTGCGGGAAATGTAGTAATAAATTACATTTTTTTTAATGTATCATAATTTATTTCAACTTAAAGTGAGAAATATAAGGCAGCCTGACGGTTATTTAGTCATTCTCAAACATTCGCATATGCGGCCAAAGTCACGAATCTCTGACATTCATTACCCCGCGTAAACCAAAGATTTAAGTGATAATAAAAGCGGCTTAAAGGTTTTTGACTTCGCAATGCCCTGGCCAAGATAGCGAAAATTTAGAAATATTACAATTGTTTCATATTTTACTAATTATTGGAAACCTTTTTAAAGCCAGATATACTAAGGAAATTAAGTTGTTTGTGGAGTTCATTGAATAATTAAATACTAGAGCTTCGTGAAAATACTGTGTGACAAGTAAAACAACACTAAATACAAAATCAAATAATAAATAAATCATTTATAAAGATTTTGACTCAAGTTTTCATGAACATTCATTACAATTTTTCTTCAAGTTTATTAAAATTTTACCTTGTAATATTTTCACCCCTCAGTAGACTTCTTTAAAATGTAAATATCTCCAAAAATTTATGAATTCATATTTTGTTAAATAATGAAAACTTATTTACCATTATATATTTTTACACAAATATTAAAAACAGTGAATTTAAAAGCGCTTTACAATTTCTTTATAACTTATTTTATACAACTTCTAATTCACTTAGTTGTTAAAAATAATATAGCACTGTCTTGTTGACCAGTTTTAATTTAATTTTACTTATTAATTTTAACTATGAAAGTATCTAAAGGAAAATTAATTAGAATTTGATTTTTATTTTATTTCCTGTGGGCAAAACCACGATCTATTTAACCAATGTCCCCAAAGCTGTTAAAGTCATCTCCATGCCCCGTCAGCCTTTGGGAGCTGGGCAGCTGAGTACCAAGTGGCAACAAAGCTGGCCCTAACATAATTCGCTGCTGTGTGCAGCGCTCTGTGAAGGCATTCAAATTGCTTCCCTGTCCAGCTGAAACAACAATGGCAACCTACGTGCATAAGCCACCGAAACCTGAGATTCTTTCGCCCAGTCGAACACAAAAGAGCGTCAACATAGAATTGTGCAACCAGCAGAGCAAATGACTTGCCACTCGGCCGGAGGGTGAAGCTTTACAACAAAGAGGGCGAAGAGCAGGGGGAAGCAGGTGGAAGGGCACTGGGGAGGGGCTGGGGGAGAGCCCACACGTACGCTGAAATAAAACAAACCAAACCAGTTGAAATATATTAATGGGGCGGGCATGAAATTGTTTTAGGTGTTCGCTGCCGCTCTGTGTGTGTTGGCATTAAACTTGGCATTAAATAACAATAACCCGGCAATAAAACGGGGCAAAATAAACGGGGAATGTGCAGGAGCAACCCTTTCGCTTTCACTTTCAGTTTTTGTGCCACTTCCCAGCCCTATTGCGAATTTCTCACCTCGCGACCTGCTGGCTGCTTGGCACACGCGTCGTATGCGCAATGAGGCTTCTGGGGGGGCAGCAGACAAACGACAAGAAAACAATGGCAAACACACGATATTGCGTATGCGGCGTGTGGACTGGGTATCTGCCAGAAAAATCCCCAAGAGCATGCGGGCCTCTGAATGGGAAGTATCTGCCTAATGTATTTAACACTCAGCGAGCACTTTTTACGACGCCCCCACCGAAGATGCTGGGAGGCCCGTGCTTTTTGTTTCCCCTTCATTCGCGATGATTGCGCTCTGTTGCTTAGGTGGAAGGCAATCAAATTTACCATGGCGAGATCTCGTAAAAGTTTTGATTGACACGCAGTCGCCTGCAAATTAACAGCTCATTGCAATGCAGCCACAAAGTGGAAGCGATGCCAAATGAAGCATGAAGGGCCAAGAGCCAAACGGCCAAGCAGCCAAGCAGCCAACAGCCGAGGGCAACTGGAACGGAAATGAGTTCACTGCTCGTGGCGGCGGGCTTAGCTCTTGAAAAATCACCTAATTCATTTAAATAAGCAAGGAAATGCCGGCGCCGAAAGCAAGTCCATTTGCCGAAAGGGACGTGGCCTCTTGCGCTCGGGAAGTCCGAAGTCGCCTTGGCTTTTATCTGCAAAGATGTGGAATGCCGTCGAGTCGACAAACTAATTTAAAAATCCACTTGCTAAGCGTTTCCCACCTCTAGCTCTCCAGCTCCCAGTTCCATGGAGAGGCACTCTCCGGGGCCTAGGCTATTTATTTTTTCATTCCCTGGCTTTTATGATGATTTTGCACTGCGTGGCAATAGTAGAGCAAACATTTTAGCCCTCGAGTGTTTAAATATAAAGCGGAAATGAGCTTTAGTCCCGGTCCTTCGGCGCTCCACCTACCAGCTTTTCCTCTCGGCCGAAACGTGCCCAATGAACTGAGGACTCGCCAAGAACTTTTGCCAACTTGGATGAGTGTCTATGGGTCTATATGGAAATGCTAATTAATGGCTGCAACTTTCTTTGCCAGACACTTTTGAATTAATTGCACACCTCCACGAGCCACGAGCCAGTGCGATTCGTCTGCCCTGCTATTTTTACTGCCCCTCATCCGAGGTTCGAGCCAGACTCTAGCCATGTTTGGGATTCCAACACCCGGCCACGCCCAGGCACATGCTGAAATCGTAAGATAATGGATACGAGCAGAGTTGCAGTCGCAGTGCGATTGCATCGGAGAGAATAAAATACAATTTATGGATTTCATTCCGATTGTTTTGTCATGTTGATTGGCAGCCCGAATTGGCAACAACTCATGCTCTGGCAGCTCGCTCTATCCGATCGAATCCGGCACTGAACTTTGACTTCCCCGAACCCAGATCGAGTCAACAGAAAATCGAATTTGCTTCCTGGGCGTGTGTGCTCCGGAATGTGTGGCTATGTAATTAATCTAATTAGCAGCTGCCTCTCGGGCTATGTTTGTTTCGGGCTTTGTCTGCCATTACGTGCGTGTTGAAAGCCGAACTCCCACCCATTTCCAATGAAAGCCGTCCATGCATTCACCACAGTGGCATTCATTAGTTAATTGATCAAGCGTGGCGAAATGCGACTTACTTGGGGTTTAAAGCCTGCCCGCCCATTCACTCAACTTAATTTTTCAAACTGTTTTTTAGTGCAACGAGTTTTTGTGGCTCAGATTCTGGCAGGGAAATTCTTTTATGACAGCCCAAAATCCAAACACAAATTATTTCGCCCATAGAAAAACAGAAACTGCGAAAATACGAGTCCGAACGACGAACAAAATGCGACATAGACGGACGCAGGCTTGAAAGGAAAACTTGTGCCGGCATACATGTGTATTCTTTTATATATATAGGACCAGTGGCGCACTATATGGCAGGACGATTCCGGCGAGAGTGTGTGCAAACAGAGAGGCAAAGTGCCCAAAGCGTTTTCACAGTCAATTTTGTATGTAAAGGCAAAGACAAGACAACGCCTGACATGTGTGCGCTGGCGGAGGAATGGGATCTGTGAATGGTAGTGGGGATGGGGTTGCCTGGCTTAGTGTAAATTTTTATATTTCGTTGTGCATGGCACATAAAACCTTTTGTTGGCAGCGCCGTGCTACTGCTGTGTGTGCGGGTTAGTGTACATTTAGGACAGCGGCAATGAGCATGAAAGCCATTAACTACCAGCACACGAATGCGTCCATATTTTAAGTAGTTTTCGGTTTAAAAAGCCTTTAAGGTTTCGCTCCACAAAACGATTACACTTAAGAACACAACCGACCACATTGCTCAGAAAAGAAGAATTAAATATTTACATTTATTATACCCTTGCAGGGTAATTTTTGTCAGAAGTTTGCAACGCAGTGGAGACCTTTCCGACCCTATAAAGTATATATATATTTTTGACCAGCATCAACAGCCGAGTCGATCTAGCCATGTCCGTCTGTCCATCTGTCCGTCTGTCTGTTTCTACGCAAACTCAGTTTTAAAGCCATCTGAATGAAACTTTGCATATATGTAGTCTTCTATATACTCTTACTGCTATATATGTCGGAACGGGCCGGATCGGACGACTATA
>JAEIIJ010019946.1:0-27600 GCA_018904815.1 Drosophila ogumai | reverse complement strand
CTTCACAAAAAAAGCTGTATCTTCTAAAGTATTTCGAATTTCTAAAAATCCTTTTGGGGAAATATACACAACATCCCAAGCTATTAAAAATCGAAAAAAAGTTGCCCAATGAGAAGACCCCCTTGAATTTTGATGTATGCTCTGTACCTCCTTTAAGTCGGCCGGCTCGGAGGCTCATCACTTTTAAAGTATTACGTATTTCGATTTGCCATTTTAGTATGATATCTATAACTATAACTATCAAAAAATGCAAAAAAAAAAGTCGAAAAACAAGTTGCTCAATGAGAAGACCCCCTTAGTAATTTCATGTATTTTGTAAATTATGTTTTAACGGGTAAATGCAAAAAAATGTGCAAATTTGTAGGTGTCCGAAAATGAAAATATTAAGAAATCATTAAGAAGAATTTGAAATCATGATAAATCTATGTATTTTAATTATAAGACAGTTCATGTATGTTTTTATTATTTTGTATCTTATTATAAGTATTTTATTTAAAAAAAAATCAAAATAATTGTAAATTATAAACAAAGCTTGAGGCGCAACATTATTTTACAAGATTAAAAATATGTAGCATTAAGTTAAATAAAGTGTTTTGTTAGCAACGACCTACATATATCTGAAAATAATTTGCAAAGTTCTTCAGACTCGAAGTTACTAGGCTAGAATTAGACAGATATCAAGTGGTTAAATGATTTTACTATTTATATTTAATGGTTTAGTACTAAGAAAATTAGCGATAGTTATCAAGTGTCTTAATGATTTCGGTAGCGCAAAGTGAAACGATCGTAATTAATCCTTATTGTTGGTTTTGGCTAAAGTCGCGCTTTTGGTTGACCAAGAGTCTGAAGAACTTTGCAAATTCTTATAAAAATAAAAGTAAAATAAAAGTGATTCTTAATTTTAAGCTAGTTGACTTACAGCATATTTAATTTTAAATATTTAATTACAAAAACTGATTGAAAATCTGTAGCGTATTCTAAAAGCGAGCTGTTTTATTCTAGGAATAATTTAAGTCATGATTCCCAAGCTTTTATTCAGTTAATGATAGTTTAATAATCCATTACTTATTACTAAAATATATTTAAAATATTAAAAAAATATGATTAACAATTAATTTTTGTTTTCTACAATAACCGATAAATATGAAAGAGCTATTGGTTCGAGTCCTGGATGCCTATCGAAATCCTGTGCGCATGTCCTCCTCGTCTGATTCTGTTTCTGACATTCGCGGTCCCAGAGGTGGGACAGATGGAGAGCAGCAGCGGGGCCAGCGGAATGCGGAGCACGTAAACAAGGTTCTCGGGCCGAGCAGCGGAGTCTCCACGGTAGATTAGCCATGATCAGGCCCTTTGTCACGCTGCTCTACTTCCTGCTGACCAGCTCGTCCATCGTCTTCACGGCCTGCGTCAACAATGGTGAGTTGCTGCTGGCAGGAGGTGGCTCTGCGGAGCCCTCAGCGACGACCTTGGCGTAGGAAAAATCAATAACAAGCACGTTCCGTTGTCCAGTCACAGGCACTAGCTCTCCAGGACCCGGTCCAAGCACATCGCTGACCAGCGGGCACATCCATCGAACGGCGGCGGCCATCGAGCGAGTGAACCTGCTGTGGTGCTACGCCTGCCACACGATGGACGACGGCGAGGCCTGCGTGGACGTGGCGGTTAAGAATGACACCGCGCTGATGAAGAAGTGCCACGGCGAAGAGTTCATTTGCATGGTGAGTGTGGATTAGCTCTCGCTCTGTCTTAGCCGAAAATGTACCTAATAATCCTTTGCACCCAGGTGAAGCGTTTCTCGTACACCACCAGCACGGAGAACTCGACCAGTTCGCCGAAGATGTGGTCCCTGGACCGCCGCTGTGCCGCCAACTGTGAGCCCGGCTGCATTATCATCGGGGAACGGACCAAGCTCTATGCCTGCACCTCCTGCTGCGAGGAGTCCTTCTGCAACACGGGTCGAGGAGCAGCCTCGGGGATCTTCCATCGCGAGGACACGGGCATTGGCACACGCCTGTTCTGGCTGGCCGCTCCTTTCCTGGTCAACATGTCCCTGGTGCTGTACAAGCGCCACGCCGGCCACGTTCTCCTCAAGCTGCAGTAGTCCTGCGGCCGCCTCACTGAATTTATTGTGGGTCTCCAGGCTCCCCCAAAGATGCTCAAATCCACTCAATGCCAAATCCTAGCTAATTTTAGATCTATGTCCTCTGTGTAATGTAGGTAGATTACGATGTTGCCGTGTGATAATAAAGGATGACCAGTCATAGTGCGCGATCTCACACCCGAAAACCAAGCCAAAGCTCAATCTTTCTGTCATTTCTCTATTAAGGAATATTTATGTTTAATTAGAATTATATTATCATAGAAAGGATGTAATTGTGTTTCTATATAAGTTGTGAGGAAGTTTAAACTGCTGTATTTCAATACATTTTAAGTCAAGTTTTACTTACTGTTGAAATTAAAATAAAAAGTATTTATTTACTATCAATTAATAGTAAACTAAAGAAATCAGTTATTCGTTTTTTTTAGTTATGAAGAGTAATTACTATATAGATCAGAGGTTTGTTCTCCAATCCAATAAATAAATAGCATATATTTATTTATTCTAAAGATATCCAAATAGCCTTCTTTTTAGTGGGTTTTCCTAGGAAACACATTTTTTTTCTTACGAAATTTCTATATATTAATATTCCAATATACAACCTAACGTTTCATTGGATTATTGTAGCCTAAAAAATAAAACTAAAGTAAAACTAGCTCCGGTAACTTTAAATTATTTAGATACAGAGTTTTCTAACCTTCTTGTTTTGTCTTATGCTTGTTCCTCTCCTTAACCCGATTTAGTTTTAATAAATGATTTGCATTGTCTGGCAAATAATTCCATTTTCCAAATTCAATTGCAATTATAATTTCCTAATTGCCTAGCAAAGGCAACATCATGCACTGGCATGGGCCTTATCCCTATATAAACTGTTAATAGAATAATTTGAAGCTCGGCATTAGGGCTCCTCCAGTGCCCATCTCTGGACACTGTGTGTTATTGCAGATTCTGGTAAACATCGCCGCCATGAATACATGCATTAAACCCCTCATTTGGCCCTCCGAATTGCATTACGTTTCCGCTTCCACAGGGCCTGGCCCTCCGGCTTCCTCCGTCTGCATCCGCATTAGGCTGGGATCTGGTGGAAGAGGAGAAGCAGGAGGAAATACGGTGGGGCGGCTCTTCTGGGCAGACATGAATTATTTATTGGACAAGCAGTCGCCGCATCCGAGAGGAGTATTCATAAGCCGAGGGGGCGGCAGCTCTTATCCGGCCTTGGCTGCTGGCCGGCAGATCCTGTTCGTCTAATGGAGTTGCCATTAAAAACAGATACTAACACGAGACATGCTGCCGGGCCTCTGGTTTTGTCCTTATTTTCGGGTCTGGAATGGAATGCAGCACGCCCCCTCATTTGGAACACGGGCACATATCCATATATATAAGAGAGGGGCACACACGAAAGGCTCGTTAACGCCCATGAATTGCACAGGACACTTTTACAATTACACAGGAAGAACTAAGAATTTAAGGGAGTAACATATCTACCTCTAAATATATTAATAATGTTAAAATCAAGAAATGTCCGGATTTTCCAGATGATTTATATTTTAATTTAGATTATAAGGATTTTAATATCCAAACTTTTACTATTTAATGACCACATCGTGTGCAGTGTAGATGAACATGTCCTGCTCTACTTTCATTCCCCTGGAGGCACATTCTGGCAAAAATGCTAGCCTCCTGGCTGCTGGCTCCTAGATGAACTGGCGGTGGCGCCTAGACTCCTTCATCTTGGCTAATAAAGCCGAGACAAATCTCTTCATTTCGGGCTTAATTTTCTTAGCAAATTTACATAAATGACCGAGGGGAGAATGAAGGCGGCCAGGAAGTCGGATAGGGTTCATCCGGCTGGCCATCCATCATGGGTCTCTGTGGGCGGCGGCGACGGCGTCGGAGGTGGCATCGACGTAGCAGGGGGTATTGCTTTATGTGGTGGCCTTCGTGTGCTCGGCGTTTATTTTTGCGGCTTTCATGTCGTAAATCTTCATCAGACGGCAAATTACGTGGTTTCCATCGCGCCCTGCTCCTCCTGCTCCTTCAGCGGCATCCTTCGCTTTTTCGGGGGCACTTTTCGAAATGTGGCGGAACGTATCCGGCAAACAATAAAGTGACCGCAATGCCAGCCCCCACACCCAGAACCTCGCCAGGAAAAACAATAAACGGTGACAAAAAGGCAAACAGGATGCGCATAAAAACCACCAACAACAAAAGCCTAGGCGGCGGCAACAAACAGCAGCAAAAATAAGGATAACAGGAAGGAGGCGACTGCAGACCAGCCATTGACAACAGTTTCATTTATGAAAAATAATAGCAACAGCAATATGCAAAATTTATTATTATATTTGCGTTGAGCCGCAAAAATGCGACGGATTTCGAGCCGCGACCCCAAAAACGTTGATGAGAGTGAGTGAATATCGGCGGGATAGCAACGAATTTGGGATACGCTTTTAAAAATAAATTAAATGTACAATTAAATATACGAAAAATTTAGATTATGGTCTGATTAAATTATCAAAAAGTGAATTTAGAACAGGAGATTTCCTTGAAAACTATGCTTTTGTAGAAGGAAATAGTCAAAACTAGATTAATAAAAAAAAACAATAATTCAAAATGGGATTAAAATTTCACTATTTCACTAAACAAATATTGATTGTTCACACGGCGAATGATTGTTATTGGAAGTTACATATTTTAAGAGTATTATTAATAAGGGCCTTTCCTGGCAACATTTTTACAATTATTACTTATTTTTTTAAACCAAATTATGGTAACAAAATCTGTATTTTTTCATTATGCTACTTTACCACATTTCTAATAATAATTAAATAATTTTTTAAATAATTAGAAATAAATATAAAAAATTCATTGAGATAGTGAACATACTGCTCCGGAAATCATACAGAAATGTCACAGAGATTCCCCACTGCCTTTATTGCTTCGCCTCGCTTTATTCATTCATTCTTATGTATTGCCACTTTGGCATTGGGAACAGTGTTCCGCCTTGATTCCCGTTGTTTGCTTTGTGATTGCACCCGACACTGTTCTTTCCACTGTTTTTGTGTTTTTTTTTTGCGATTTCCCGCTTTTCCGTTATGCCGCTGTGCTCTGTTTTTCCGCTTTTATTTGCCATCATTCCGGCGCTCGTTAGCGATTGTTGTTGCCATGTTGGTTTGCTTGGTGCTGCTGCTGCTGTTGCTGCTTTGTCGCGCCAAGTCCACAAAGAAATTTCAATTAAAATGCAACAATGCCGCACTCCATCATCCAGTGCCAAGCTGACAAACCGCGACACATTCCCCTGGCTAGCGCTACCGCTCCGGATCCTAGTACCGCCGGTCTGGCTCTCCTCCGAGTTCCCTAGAATTTGGCAGCGGCAGCCACCAATGTCGCACGTCTCGCCAATTTTCATTGCTTAAAGTTTTCCGAGGAAAAAAAAGGGTTTGGGAAACTGCCATAATGAGTTGGGGAAAATAAATTAAATCTAAAGAAAGTTCATCGGGAAAACTACTTAACTTAAGCTAACTTCGTAATGCAATTTTGACTAATTATAATTAAATAATAATAACTAATAATTAAAACTTACGTTTGCTTTCTTATTATATAAAATTGGCATTTACTTAAAAGTTATTTTAGGGTTTTATGATTATTAATAAAATTTAAGTTAAAATTTAATTTATCTGAAAATATACATCGAACACTGTAAAAAAAGACAGCGAATTAGAACTGAATAGAATTCATTGTTTTTATACATAAAAATCAATTTTTTAATTTATCGATATGCATTGATGTTGTATCAAAAAATAGAATGAGGCTGTGAAATTGATTATAAATTTAAATAAGAAAAATATTAAAAGGAAAAATTTTAGGCATGGATCATTATTCTTCCAAAAAGTTGTATTCTTAAATATAAATAAGTTCGTTGTTCGTATATTTACAAAGCGATATTTTAATTTTATTTTAGTCGGTAAACATCGAACATTTTTCAGGTCTAAAAGGAAGAGCTGTTCCCTAAGATCACCATGGAAAAAATGGATGAGAAGACATGAGACATTACATTTTATCCTAATTTTAAAAGAGAGAAATCTAAGAAACCAAAATCCAAAATGCTTAAACAGTATTCATATTTTCCTTACAAAATTTCCCTGTTTTCTTGATGCTGGTGATAAATCCTTGTCGCCGAATATGCAGGATGCACATGCTGGCCGAAAAACAAGGGCCCAACTAGGAGGCATCTGGCGGGGCATAGACAAGACCAGGCTGATGCTTCAGCTCCTGCTCCAGGACACAACATTTACCATCCAGCACCCAGCATCGCAGCAGCCTTCATTGACAGCCCCCGAATGTCAGTGGCCTTGTAGCTGCTTGTTGCGAGGAGCCCACCGCCCACTACCCCCAGCTAGAGACATCCTTGCAACGACTGTGTAATTAAAACTTTGAGTAACAGCCACGAAAACTACAATTGACTGACTGCCTGACATCCTGGGGGCATTGTAGTGTTATGCGGGTGGCGTCCTGTCGGGTGTTTGGGAGCATTTTGGGGTGGTGACCTAAGCTGTCAGTTGGCGCCACTTCGGGTGCGAAGTGTTTTCGTTTTCGTTTTCGCTTTCCTCTTTTTTTGTTCTTGTTTTTTAATAAACTTTCGCCAAGCTGCTGGCAGCCGCTCATCCCTTATTGGATTTTCAGCTTTTAGCTCTGGGAGCGAGGACGCGATAGTGGCAAGTCGCTGGGTTTGGGCCTGCCTCCATTAGGAGCTTGCGACTCTTGCGATTTGCGTAAACGATTTTGATAGATTTTGATGGGATTTTGGTTTTGGTTGCGAGTCCCTTAAACTTTCCCAATGACTGGTTTGCTCAGTTTGGTGTGGTTTGGTTTGGCTTGGGTGTGGGTTGGGTTGGGTTGGATTGGATTGGATTGGATTGGTGTCCTTACGACTTACGGCTTTAATTCCTGCCATTCTCCCTGACAGCTGCAGGACACGAAAACGCACTAAGCGCAAATTAGAGAGAGAACCAAGGAAACTCCGTGTTGGGAAATTGATTTTTTCGTGTCTTTTCTTTTGCCAGCTTTACGGTATTTTGCTCAGACATACACAAACGTGCACTGGCAGAAAATAAAGCAAGTTCTTTTTGAAGCTGACCTCGGTTAGGGGGATGCTGAGAACGGGGTCTTTTAGGAACCTCTACCTAAATATCTAATAGATAAAAAAAGGTTTGTTTTTTTGTAGTTTCCATTCTTCAAACCCTTTTTTTATTTGCCGTGCAGAGACGATGTTCACTTGGATGCACACACAAAATGTTTCTCTGCTCACGTTTAATGCTTTACATGAATTTGCATATTAATCTTGGGTTTCTTTCCCCCCGGATTTTCCCGTGTTTTCCATCCCTTTTTGCTGGGCGCCATGGCAGCAACCTTTCTGAAATTACACGGAACTACACATTTTGGTTTGTCACCTCGGCATTAAGGCACGTAAAACGTAATCAGCTGTGTGTGTGCCTCGGTCTGTTTGTGTGTGCGCAAAGCTTAAGGGAATCCCCCTCAGCCAGGCGGCTGCACCCTACGTCCCCCCCTCCCCAGTGCCATCCCCTCGAGCGTATGCAAATGAAGGCCCCACGTTGTTGCCAGCTGCTGCTCTCAAGGCGACTTAACGCCTGCTTAATGAACATAAATTAGTCAGGTGTCGCTCCGCAGCGTCCTTCCCCCTTGCCTAACACCCCGGCCGCAGGACCAAAGGGATCTGTGCTGCTCAGCATGCGTTTATATTTCAATTTTGTCGCCCGTTACTTCCGTTACTGTGGGCCAGGACCATGCCGCATTCAGGGATTTCCCGCGGGACTCCTAACTCAGGTAGTCTTTAGTCAAGGTCGCCGCTTGACTCCGACGCTGGTTTCCAGATCCGCGTGAGGCTGAGATTTATCTGCTTGAACACGGGAGAGGACTTTAAGTGGGATTTTAAGAATTGAAGAGTAGTATTTACCGAGTTGGGAAGAAATTGAAGTATATTACCGCTTACAATGAGTAAAATGTATACTCTAGTATATAAAATATATTAGAAACTTCTTGTTTGGTCTAGATTTCTGGGTTTTATTTGGTTCGAAAGTCTCTTAGATAACCGGGTCTAATTCTTTTTTAAATTATGCTCTTATTTCCCTTTTATCCATTCAAAACGCTTTATAAAAAAGGTTTAAAAATATAAATTAATGGCTATTGCATTAGCTTAGGTAAATCGATTAAATTTACCTCAATTTTCGAGAGAGAAGCGACGTCGACGTGTGGGAATTGAGAATATCGATTTCCCGCCAATTAGTTTTTGAATGAAAGCAATTCATTTGCAGCAAGCGGATGCTTTTAATTGCGCACTGCGTTTCCGTTTCCATATCCATTTGACGTTTCGCTGGAGAGCCTGTCAAACACTTGTCGCTGGGATGGGAATCCTCCTCCACTGACCCAGTTTGGAAGCATACGCTTTTATGGGAAACCCTTGTCTTCAATTACTGTTTGCTAATCATGGTCCCTCGATTGCGCCATTACAGTTAGCAGTGGGCATTAAGTGCAGGTCCAACCCAGCACCAGCCCATCCGTGCATAGAGTCATCAAGCCGGGGGGGCGGAGCGATTAAGGCCAGCTGTGGTGTGGCCCCGCAACCACTTGACCGCAATGGGAATCAGCGGGGGCATCTATGGTGTCCAGCCTACTATAGTTGGGCGCGAAAACCGCGGCATCCCGTGGAGGATAATGAGCGACTATGTGTGGGACAAGGAAGACCTGATTCCTGCCACTGACAGGAAGCAATCAATAGCAGAAGGTCGGAGCAAAGCAAGATTCAGCTGACCATTTGGGTAATTTGTCTACATTTTAAATCCTTGGTTGCTCCAGTTTATACATTTCTATTCCTGCCAGTTTTGTCACAAATGTAAATAATGTGTTTTAATCAAAAGGAACAACAGTGGTAAATCCATTAACGGTCTACGTGCCGCCAACTTTCTTTGGGGAGTTGTTTATCTGGCGACCCCCTAGATAGCTCCGTTCCCCTTCACAGGATTCCTTTCCCCCTGTGGAACTACCATGCTGAGCTCGTCGCCTGCAGGTTGATTTACAAATTTCTTTAATGGGGCGACAACAGCATTTTTAATTAGCACCTGTTCGTGTTCCTGCTCTTACCCCGGGTAAGTCAGCCATTTGTCGATCCAGTAATCTCCATAAAACAGGAAGACATGCTCGCAGCTCCATGGAAATTAATTCCCCAAGTTTCGCCCGCCCTTCTCGGCGCACTTTCCACTTTTCTCAGAGTACGCCCACGCACTTGGTTAACTTTCCCCCTAATGATGCCTGCTTCTCCTCAACCCATGCTGTCTTTTTGTTCTTGTTTTCTTGGCTCTTCTGGCATCTGATTTCTCTTTTCTCTCGTCGGTGCAGCTGATCGATATACTAATGTCTCCGCTTAGGTTCTGTTTTGTTGAGTTCCGCTTGCATATGGCGCATCTGCCCCACTGCCTTTGGAGCGACTGCCTTTTGTTGCTGCGGCTGCAATAATATTTAGCAAGTGCTTTTTGACAAGCACCAACCCATGTCCCAACAGCTGTAGTCTGGTTGCTGTTCGCTGCCGTTTTTATTGTTATGTTCCACTACTTTCAGTCTGAGAAATCGGAGAGATCAGCTTATAGACGCACAGTGTGCTAAAAAATTCATATAGGAGCGGAATTATTTGCCTTATTAATGTATTGTTTTTTGTGAAAACTGCTCTTTAGTTTGGCTTGATTCTAAGTCCTTGCGAGTACTTTTGTTTTGCTAAACTTTCGCTGCACATTAAAGCCATTTTGCCAACGTTTATAGACTGATTTTATAGAATCAGAAGGACGAGGGAGCGGGGGTTGGTTCTATGCACAAATGAGATATTTCCACACAAGTGAACAGGGCCAAAGTGCGGATGTGTGAGTGTATCTGTGTGCACTTGGATATAATTGTTTGACTAAATGAGTGCGTTCGCCCCAGACTGCTCTTCCTCTCTCTCACTTTCCTTGTTTGGGCCCCCAAAACTGTGCTACACTTCGCTTAACGCTCACACATATGGCCCAAAGGGGGAGGGGATTGCTACTTGGAGTGAGGGGAGCTGAACGGAACAACAATAATTATGGCAAGCACCCTCAACCTCTCCAACCGCATCTCCATCTCTACAATACTTCCCTCAATTTCGGGGGAATACCAGAGGATACATGCAGAGAAACAGAGCAACAGAGACAGAGAGAGAGGGAGAATTCATTTAATTCCCTGTCCCCTGCTTGGATGCGTGCTGCCTTCCACTAGAGATAGAGATAGAGAGGGAACCGGAGGCGAATTCAAATGGATATGACTCTTGGCATTGTGTGGCGTCCGATAGCCATGTAAGGGAATGGTTGAGGAGCAGTGCCAGCGCCAATTTCAGGCTGTTCCCTTAATGAGGATGAAATTGAAGTCTAAACAAACAGAAATCGTTAGACAAACAGGGAGCACGACCGGGATCAGGCCAAAGGAGATGCTTTAAGCCAAGCCATAAAAGTCTCCATGGAAATTGAATATTTAATTATGCGTCGATGGAAATTGCGTTAGAACTTGGTGACGAAAATGGCAGAGTCTTAATGGAGATAGGGAGAGTGTCTAGGAGGGGAGCAGCGCGTCTAGAAAAATCCCAGAGCTGGGTCCGGAATGTTTACAAGGACAACAATTGAAAGAGGCTGCTAAATAATTTATTCCAATTTGGCAGGGATTTCCACAGCACCAAGAAGTTAACTTGGCCCGAAAGAAATGCTAATGTGCTCCCTAGAGATGGAGGGGAGGAGCTGTCTTTCAGGAGACATCAGTTGCCATGTTTATGGGAGATTTTTCAGTACATTCCGCGTGGAACCTCATCGGTTCGGGTGTATTTTGTGGTTAGTTCGGATTAAGTTTGCTAATTTTCACCTGAGGGGTCTGGGACAGAACTCGCTGGCTTGGAAACAAAGACCAAGATAACCACACAGGGGCAGACTGTCTGCGTCTGCCTCAGTGGAGCACATTTTGCTTATCTAAGCGGACATCCCACCTCGTTCCTCGTTCCCCCCAAGAGACTCACACCACTTCAGTCTCCAGGCACTGGGTTTGTGTGTCGCCTTCACCTTCACCTTCGCCAGCTTCCACCTCCGAGTTCCAGCGGCACACCTGCCACATGAAGTACGTGAGCGCACGAAAGTTTCCCCATCCGAGGCAGCCAGACAGCCGACATCCAGACAGCCTTGGGAGGAGGCGGAGGGAGCGGGCAAAGCCGCATATTTATGAATGGCTCTTGTTTCGAGTTTAACGCACTACGGGAGCTTTATCAGCTCGTAAATATAAATTAGAATTTAATTTTTATCGTCGAGGAAAGGTTGTTCTATGAAGAAGGGTCCCCTGCCTGGGGAGCAATCGAGTGGTGCTCGGGACAAATTAGAGGGTAGCCCAGGCAACGGGGAAGGAAAGCAGAGACCGCTTCAAGGGGATTGCCATTCCCATTACCATCTCCATTTCCATTTGCGCCTGCCACGTGTCGCAATATATCAAAGGCTTTGATTCCTCGCTGGACCCCAGTCCGAGCTCCCATTTCAAATCCAATCAAGCCCCTGGGACAGCCGATAGTGGATGAGATAGTTGTACCGGTGGGCACTCACCTGGGTCAGCTGCGAGGAGGCGTAGTAGGAAATCCTCGAGGGACAGATCGACTCTGGCTTCGAGTAAATCGTCTCTGCGGCCTGTTCGTGGTTCATGGGCAGCAGGGCTGTGGCGTACGGGGTGGGAGTGGGGGAGCTCCGGAAACCTGTGGATTGGATGAGCGACTCCCAGGATTAGAGGTCACTCAAGCAGGAGGCGGGGTAATGAACTTACGGTCGAATATGCTGCACGACTTCTTGCTCTCCGCCGGGTATTTGTTGAGGCTGGCGATGGTGGCGTAGGACCCCGTGGCACTCGGAGGCCTTCCGAGGGGATCTAGGCGGATGAACACGTTCTGGTGGCTGCCATAAGCTGCCGTGGTGAAGCTCGTGCTGGAGGGGGAACAAAGTGTTAATGGGTAAAAGCTGAGGAGGAGAATGAACATAAGATAACCCACTGTAGCGAGTCCTGGCGGAGCTGCTTGCGTGCCCTCACATACATCATGCTGGCCACCAGGCCCACGGCCAAAACCAGGCCCAAAGCACAGGCCGCGGCGCTCAGGAGGGCGGGTCCCTGGGAGGGGGCGTGGGCAGGGGCGGGCGACTGATTGGGCTCAGGTGAGATGCCTGCAAGTGAGTGAACGGCAATGGATGAGTGATGGATTACTGAAGAAGTCGGAGTCTCCGGGTATTGAACCCACCTTTCGCACAGATCTTGTTGCGCTTGAAGTGGAGCCGGGTGTCGTTGTAGCGGGGGGGAGCACGCACCACCATGTTGACGTTGACGGGCAGCTGCAGGCTGACGTTGCCCGTGCAGGGCAGGTAGACCAGGAAGGACTCGATCTCCTGCGGCACCAGGCCCTTGTGCGGGATGCTCAGCGTGGGCGTGCCCAGTGCCTCCTGGTCGTTGCTGTACTCAATGCTGATGGAGTAGGGCAGCTGCTCGGGATATGCGTTGGTTAATCATTGCAGGCTATACACCTGGATAGGTGGGAGTAGGGTCTTACTGGGTAGGCGATGAGGCTCTGCCAGGAGAACTCCAGCTCGTGGACGTCCGCGGGCACCGGAACGGTGAAGTGCATGGCGTACGTGTTGATGGATCCCTCGTGCACATAGAACAGGTCCGCCTCGAGTCCTGCGGGGACGAAGCAAGCAAAAGGAAAGCATGTGAGAGCGGATGCGGATGCACTGCAGACGTAAAGCGAAAGTTTCCCAGCAATTTACTTTAGAGAGGGGACTCCCCCGCTGAGCAAACTTCGTGCATTTGCTGTTTGCTCTCCCCTCGAGCGTCTCTGCCATTAAGCGGAAATTGATTTTCTCTGAGGAAAACGGGGGAAAAGGGGCAACCAGAGGTGACAATGCTGGGGAGTAAACAAAACCCAAGACACAATAATAATCGAAATCGAATCCGTCACCAGCAGGCGACGAAGCAGGGCGTCGAGTCTCGAGTCTCAAGCTGTCCCAAAAAAGGAACTAGGAAGGAGATATTAGAAGGTGTCAACTGCGAGTGCTTCATCATCGGAGGGAATCGGCTTCCACGGCTTATCGAGTGGGGAAGTCCCGGAGTAGAGCCTGATCTTTGTTCCCCACCCGCTGGCATTGAAAGACGAGCTGCTTGAGTTAAAACGACGTGAAATTAAATTTCTTCATCCGCTTTTATTGTTGCCCTTGCTACTTCTGTTCCCTCTCCTCCTGCCAGACCCTCAGCTACCCTCATCTGTGGGAGGCATTATTCACTCCACGGGATCAGGCCAAGCTATTCACCAGTGGAAACTGGAAGCTGAAGTGAGAGCTGAGCAGAACCCTGGATGTTTACCCGCTTCTAGCTGAGCTGCCTCTGCCGCTGCTACTTCCTCTGACTCCGCCGGATGTTGAATGTAGCAATTCCGCTTCCGGCAGACTGAAGAAGGAAGGATGCTGGAGGAAGGAGGCGAGAGTGCTGCATTTAGGATAGAACAAAGCGCGCGCTCGCTGCTTAAAACAATTTTAAATCCAATTACAGAACAAGAAAAAGCATTTTTCGTTAGCCTTCATCCAGGTCTCAGCTTCATCTACATCTTCAGACTGATTCTGTATCCCAGCTCAGTTTTCTCTCCGTATCCCATCCGCTTTCCTACTTTACTATTTCCATTTCGGTTTCGTTTTCGAGTCCCAAATTGCTTTGCCCCCCATCGCGTTTTTAACCTGGGCTCCGAGTGCAGCTCTCCGCCTGCTCCAACTACCTGCTGCTGCCGCCTGTCCCAGGATGCTTTGAACCAGTGGCAAAACACAAACAGAACCCCAAAGTGCCCGCCATCAAATATGCACAAACGCAGGAAAAGGACAATGTTCCCCGGTCCTCATCCATCCTTTGCTTCCTTTCTGACCTGACAACCGTATCGAGGATGCTGGAGGGGGAGGCATTTGAATAAGTGACTGCCTCAATTAATTCAGTCCTCAATTTGGGGATGTCACAAATGTTCCATCGCCCGATTCCCTCAATCCCTGCGAGAGTTTCGCCACCTCAATTGGCTTCTCAGGGAGCACAAGCGCAACTGCACTTTAAACAGCATCAATTGGCATCGCTCACCCCACTCCGAGTTGCTCCTGCTCCCAGATAACTCCTCAAATCCCCGCAAATCCCTCTCCTCTCTGCCAATGTCAAACTTTGCTCGTCTTTCATATCACGGAGCCGCCAACTTTGCCTGCGAAAGTTTTGCCCTCCTTCTGTCCTTGGTACACCTCTCATGCAGGCTTAATGCCTCCCTAATACCCCTCTCGACTTGCCCCCCTGGCCGTAATTATAGTAGCTGCCATTGCGATTGTCTCGATGACTCCGCCGCGCACACGTGACGCTGCAACCGCAACTCATAATCGCAGGAAGGTGAGTTTTGGCGGGGAAAGTGGAGGAGCAATTTCAGGACTGTTTCAGGCGAATCTCAAATCTCGCGAGGCGACACAATTTGCATAAAAGATTAAGAGGATAATTAGTGTCATTAGTTGGGAGAGTGCATCCCCCTTCTGCACATCCCAATTACCGATCTCAGGGGAGGCAGTCTCACCTCGTCGCTTATTAAAGGGGAATCCCTGGCAGTTCCTGCTAATTGTCCTTGAATCGGAGATGGGAAACGCTCGCTCAATTGGCACAGTTTCTGATTTCCGCTTCTCACCTCCCCCTGCTTCCTGATTTCGGAGCAATAAAAATGGATTCCAGATGCCAAGCCACCCCTGCGAAGACTCTTGCCCGAGTCAAACGGAGAAATGGAAGGGGGGTTTATTAATGTGGGGATTTTGGGACTGTTTTCTATTCATTAAAAATAATTTTCTTTTGCATTAACTTTTCATTTGCAGGGGAATATTTCAGCTACCCGCCCAAGGTTGTGGTCCGCCCTGGGGATGGAGCAAGGGAAGCCGTTCAGAGGGATCGGGTGGCAGGGCGGCAAGGAAAAGTGTGCACATCAAAGCGAAACTTGTTGAAATTGCATTTTTACGCACCCTTGAACAGGAAAGTCTTCGGCGGAAGGGGAGCTGAGAAAGGGAGCGAGGAAGACGGGAAAATTGCTCGTTGCTGGGACAACACATCCAAATTGGACTCAGAGGCGGAAAATCTTCAACAAAGGCGTGGAAAATATTTAATTTTAATGCTGTCGACACTTCATCGAAGGGATCGCGGGACGGGTGAAATCAGAACTCAAGGGTTCTGTGACAGTCGTGGAGGAATAGGAATATTGCAATGAACTTTGTTTACACTTTTCACAAAGAGACACCGAAGACGTAGCCTAAGAAGCCGACAAGTGCGACACAAAGTGCTGGGAACAATCCAGGTTTCCATGTGGGGAAATGCAGCAAGAGAAAAGCGGAAATAGAGGTTCCGTAAAGGAATTTGGGGCTGGGTTATGCAACCGTAGCGAGCTTTCCACATGAACAGGTTCCATGGAGACGCTTAAGCAGGGAAATGAGGTAGAAGCCTTGGAAAATCATGCACAGGCATTTTCCATTTGGGGTGAGTGGAATCAGAATAGGCGGAGGGTCAGTTTGTTTGATTTCACGCTGCTTGTTAATTTTCAAATCGAAAGAACTCCGGCGGTGGCAACCGTCACAACAAGAGAAAAAAGGAATGGCCGGGGTGTTAACTGGTCGTTAAAGACATAACGAGCTCTTTAAAAAGGAGGCGACAATTGAGAACTGGGCAGAAAGGAAGCTCCGTTTGTCGGGAAAGGAAATTGCAGAGCAACAAGCTACGTGGAAAAGTCCTTTGAAATGTCGCTAATGAAATCCTATTTGCAAGAGTCTCGGAGGGAATGATGGAGACTATAAGGACAGCGGGGATGATGGGTTGTTTATAAAGTGCAATTGCTGGGAAGAAACTTCTCTTCCCATTGATCTGTAATGCCATTGGATGCATTCAGGCCGGGGAGAGATGGATGACCGAGAATTGAAGAGGATGGAGAAGAGAGCACAGCATTCATCCATCAATCCGGGATCCATCTCCACTTGACGTGGATTATTTTTACGCCATCAACTAATTGAAGTGCCCTGATTTGGCAACAAGGAACTGGAGCCTGCATAATGAGATGGAAGCATTTATGCTCCAATTACAGTTAAGTGCCGGAAAATGCTGCGACCAGCTCAACTCAGTGCTGACGGAGTAGCGACCGCGAACTAGGCCAGCTTTCCTCCCTGCCTCGCTACCTCCAATTCGGAGTTTTCCCCGCTTCTATTCCTGGGATCCATTAATCAACTGGAGGAGCAGGAAATCGCGAGCCAAACGACAAGCACGAGGCCATTCCGCCTTGGCACGTCCATGAAATCCATGTAACTCCCATCAGGGGGAGTGGGGAGCGAGGCGGAGGAGTAGCTAAGGATGTGGGAGAACTTGGCCTTGGCTCGATCTGGAGCCGGCGCCATCAATAACAAGGATTCGCGTGGAGCAACAAACGGAAAAACAAGAAAACAAACAAGGAATCAGCAAGCAAGGCGAGGAAGGTGAGCAATGAAAATGGGTGAGGGAAATAGGGGGAGTGGTGGAACAAGGAAATGGAAAACAGGAGGAGGGAGGAGGGAAAGCTACTTGCAGCTGTCAGCAAGGTGAGGGTAGGCGCACAGCGGAAATCGATTTGTGTGCGATTTGTTTTGGTTTCGCCTTACTAAGTATTCCTTCACTATATTCGTCCTCTCCTCCAGTACCCTCCCCTTCGCCCACTCCTCCGCTACGTTCCTTCCCTTTAATGGTCAACTATAATTTCGGAACTATTAATGACTGTGACATGGCCTGCGACTCCGAGGATTGTTTGTGTTTTCGTGTTCGGGGATCAATGAATTTGTCCCGTCGCACTTTGGCCGCAAACTATTAATCATAGAGCAAGCTTGGGGGAGGTTCTGCTCCTGGAATGGGGCGTGTCATTCCCCCTCGGAGTTTCATTAATGGATTAGGCAGCGACAGGAACTGGACTTCGACTGGACTTACCCATCAGTTTCATCACCTCGTGGTGGCTGATGAAAATGTTCAGATAGCCGCAGACCGAGGGCACCCGCCAAGTGCAGACCGCGAGGCAGAGGAGCAGTGGGAGGATCGGCGGATGGCGGCCCATGGTGATGGTTGTGCTCAGTGGGTTCTGTGGGGAGTCAATGAATTGTCAGAGCTTGTGTCGCCCAGGGTGACGAGCATTTCCACAGCCCCACTTCCACCTGATCTCTGTTCTGTGACAGCCAATCTCAATGTGTGGCCATCGATGCGTGGCCTTGGATTTGAGTCCGAGGGTGGAGGCGTTTCCGGGTGAAGTTTTCCCGCTGCTGCTGATTTGAATTGGACCTGCTCTTGGTGATGGTTGTCAGCTGCTGGTGCCACAAACAGGCTTCTCTACGAAAAGCGTTAAAATCAAATTCCAACTGCTAACTGTTCCGGTTGGGGCTCGGAGGGAGTAGTTCTGTCTACCAAATTTGGGAACTTTTCAGCCCCGGCTTCCGGCCTCTCCCCTCTCCTCGGGCTCTTTTGGAGCAACTTTTCCAGTTTTGTTTTGCTGCGGTTGCTGCTGCTCTTCCTCTCCTCCTCCGGCCTTATGCATCGGTGTGTCCGTATTTGGCCCAGACTGGTTTGGTTGGCTTTTATTGGCTGAGCTCCTGTCAACTTCCTCCTGGTTTCTCCTCTCTCCCTGTGTTGTTTTGTGGCTATCGCTTGTCACTTTGTGCACGTCTGGTCAGTGCCTCCTCCTGAACTGGCTTCCCATTTGTGTCCTCGTTAAAGTCCAGTTCCTGTTGAATAGAAAGTGATTTAGTTTAGTGCAAATCAGGCTGTAAAAAACAGAGGAGAGGCTGACAAAGCTGAGCACATTCCCCAGTCACCCATTGGTGTATTTGGGGATCAGGAAGAGTCCTTGTAGAGAGCGTGTTGTGTGATTCAGTGGCGCAAACAATTTGTAAAAGCTAAATAAAAAGTTTCGCCCATGCAAAAGTAATTAGAAAGTTGCTGGAAGATTAACAGCTCAGGGGTGCCCAGACAGATCCATCCAAGGATTCACTTACGTCACACACGAGTCGAGTTGGTGGTGGTAAGCGAAAGCTTTAATAAATTCGAGGTAATATTTATGTGTTTGTTTGGCATAAATTATGAACTGGAAAAGGGGCAACTTTGGCCTCGCACTGTTTGTGGTTCAAGTGGTTCCAGTGGTATAGGTGGTTAGCCACCGTCCCCGCTCCACTCCCCGCCATTGTTGTTTGGTCTACGTGTTTATTCAGCTGCTCCTGCCCTGCCCTGCCTAGCTGTCCTGGCCCCGCATCCTGGCTGGTTGCGTGTGCAGGTAACTCGAAAGAAATTCCAACTGCAGCGGGGATCGGGGTGGGACAAGAGTGGATAGAGTGCACTGGGAAAGGGTCTCGTAGGCATGGCAATAGAACCGGGACAGTCGAGTGCTCCCAAAATGAAATTGTTGCCAAGAAGCGGCCAAAACTGCTCCAGTCTCCATGGCAATCTCTTCCTACATTTTCTTTTTTTCCCTTTTTTAACCAATTCTCTTCTCGCTTTTCCCATTTTGCAGCCGCAATAAAAATCGAAATCAGAAAAGTTTGCTGTCTCCACTTTCCGATCTATCTTTTTTGGCTTCGAGCTTTTTTGGAATTTTAAAGTTTAAGCAACAGAAGATAGTTTTCTTAGTCGCTGAGGAATGTTGCGGTCTTTTTAATTAAACTTATCTGCGCCCAACTTATCTGAGGCCCACTTGATTAAGGACCAGATCAGCGGCATCAGCAAACCACCCTTCCACTTCAGCCCCAACTTCAGCACCTTCATCACAGCCAGAAGGAGTAAGTACTGTTGACTTCGGAGTCATTCAGCGGATGCATTAATAATTCAAAAGACAAATAAACGAATGGCAATGTATGTGTGCTCGCTTGGCTGGTTGTTTTCCGAGGGGGAATCGCTGTACCTGATTTAAATGGAACAGCAGACAAGGGAAGGAGCAGAGCCAAGAACTGGGTAAACCTACCGGGGGAAAGTGAAGTTTCCTCTGAGAATTTTCCGCTTAGTCACACGCATCATTTGTCAGTCTGCCACGCCTCCGAGTCCCGGCTCCCGACTCCAACTCCTCCGGCAAGTGACAAATTGAGCAGTTGGCATTGTCTCCGGAACCGAAAGGAGCTGATGAGATGTGATGCCGCCAGGAGATGAGCAGAAGATGAGCCCTGAATGGATGGATGGGGTGGAGGGGGAAAACTTTTCAATTACTCGCAAGGAGCAGGACCGAAGGCGGAGTCTGAGCAGTAATGAATAATAATCTGTACTCCCTGTGGCCCCCGGCCATGGCTTCGCTTCATCATTAGAGGGAATCCTTGGAGAGACACGTACCCCGGCTTTTCCTTCAACAATTTCAGGCTGGCACAATATTTACTCTGCTCCGGCTCCTGCTGAGCTTACTCGGGGTCGGTCTCCGGGTCGGTCATTCTCCTGCAATTAAAAGGACATCGATGTTCTGCCCTGTGGCCTCCGCCTCGTTTCAATTACAAAGTGGCTTTCATTTCTAATTGAATCGTGATTCCGACTCGTACTTTATTCCGGCGCTGAGCACTCTATTTTGTTTGCCTTTAGTTTTCCTTGTTGACCAACTCAAATTGCTGCCAAAAGGTCATGAACTCTGATTGGGTTAATGTTTATTTAATATAAAGTGCTGGTCGCCTAAAGAACTTTGGATTTCAGGAGAGTTGTAGTATAATTACCAAAGCTTTCTCTTTAAAACTCTTTAATATTCAAAAATAATTATAGGTTTGTTGAATAAAATTTGAGCTTTTGTGAATTTAATATGGACCCTTATTTTTATGGTAATTCGTTCATTGATAACATTTTAAAATATTATCAAACCCCAACCCTAACCCTGATAGAAATCTTTTTCTGTAAAAACAGGCTGTGCTTCTATTGCTCCTGTTGCTGAACAACGCCAACACCTAACAAAAATTAATTGTCTGAACAAATTAGCTGGGGGAACAACAAAAATATATACATTTTCCTCATTTCCCCGCTTTCCACGCCACCAGGCAGGCATTCGCAATCATTTTCCATTTACAGGGACAACAAAAGCGAATGTCGCTCGTTATTTTTAATCAGCTATCAAAATTTATTGCTGAAAATTTGTCTGTCGGTGCTCGGTGCTTGGTCGGTGGGCAGGTGTTATTTCGGCCAGCGTCCGTTCGCATTACAGGTTCATTAAAATCGGGGCCCAGCGAAATATTTTACGCGAATTTAATAAACTCTGGGAATTGGGCAGACGCATTAAAGCTAATGTTTCCATTTCCCAGCTCCATTCAGCTGATAGGCGATGTGTTAGTTGTGTGCCTGGGTATCAGCGTGGCCAGCATGAATATTTAATGGGAAACCAGGCTCCAGGATGGTATCGCAACGACAAGAGGATGTTTTTTCTCGAACGAAATAAGGCGTAATCATTGATTTATGACGAAGCAGGCAAAGTTTTCTCCTTTTTTTTGTGGTAAAAAACATTTGAGAACCTTGACTAATCTGGGCATATTTTGCTCCCAGAAATCATAGCATACATTTAAGGGCCCGACATAATTCAAGTGCCCGGATTATTGTTCCGTTGCCGTCGCCGGATCCTTGGCCGTTGTTGTTATGCGAAAGCACTTAGTGGTCATTCAATCAACGAGCCACTAAGTGAAGAAAGTGGACTTGGTCCCGTCGATAGGAGGAGGGTCTCCGTCGCTGGAAAGTGTTCGAGCGGAACATCAAATTTGCATAATATTCTTTTATGGCTTACGCTCTGCGGTCGTGGGGGGCAGGAGGAAACTTGAGAAGGACGGAGGGTGGGGCCTGTTTTGAGGGCTCGTTGGCTGGCATTTATTGAGTGGCTCTTAATCCCTGGCATATTTCAATTAGTGTCAACTTTTTGATTTTATGTAAACACAAGTGGAGCCCCAACTCCCTCTATACCCTTCTTTGCATCCCTCCACCTGGCTGTTATTCTAATCAGAGCAGGACACACATACACACCCTCGAATTACATAGCGACACATGAGTGCTGGTCACGCAATCCTGCGGTTGTGTGCCTGTGTTAGGGTTACAGCACCGCACGGCGTATGTGTGATTTTTGTGTGGTCGAAGGCCTCGATTGCAGCCATTTGCGGCAAAGGTCAAAGGATTATACATTTTGCGAATCGCTTTAAGGCATGCAGATGTTCTTGATTTTAAGTTTAAGCTTGTGTGTACTCGAAACTAAAGGCTTTTCACAGAATAATCAAATAGTTGTGAGGGATATATGTACAAGCAATAACTGGAACAGTAACTGTATTTATTAAAGCTTTGCATACTTCTCTGAAAATAAACAAGGAAAAGCTGGAGTATTTTTTATGAATATTTTCTGCAGCACAGAGAACATTTTTCAATGGAAAGTAACTGGCTTTAATTTTGAATAACAATGAATATGTAAGACAGTAAGTGAAAAGCAGTAACAATGGTTGAGTTACATTTTAAACCCATTTTTATTTTATTCTTTATTCATATTTTTTTGAATTAATTTATAATACTCTTTGATTCTCTTTATGTATTAAACCCTTCTTCAGGTTCCTGTACGTGGAATTTAAGTTAAAATCCCTCCCATTTTATGTACATAAAATAATATATAGTCAACCCTAATTTCGATTTAGAGGACAATCCTGTTTTCCCGTCTCAATAGACAACCATTGCATTATAGAGTTCAAATATTTGCCTTGTTCCCCAGCTCCTCGCTGCCTGTAAAGGATATGTGGGGAGGTGTCAGGGTGCTCCGGCAACCCTTTGCCAAAGCAATCAACTCAAACTGCTGACAAGTAATGCGGGAACCACTCTCGCTGGCATTTCTCGATAGGGATTCCCATATCAAAGGTGTTTCATTACACAAAAGTAAGCGACATCTGGCATCTGACCCGCTGCTACCTTCATCAGCGGGCGAAAACCTCACCTCCGGGCATTTACAGCACTTTCAGCGGGGACTTAAAGGTGGCCTGGCATGGACGTGAACACGGCAAGCACGGATGTTGTCAAAGGTCCGGAAGCCAAGCCCATCTCCGAACAGACCACAGGCTCGTCAGCCGCCGGTTGTCCGACTGTCGATTGTTTACATAACATCAGCCAGGAGTCGGGTCGGAGGAGACCGGAAACCGAAAGGTGTTCCGACTGCGTCTCCGACTCCTGTGTGGGCACATGCGCAGTGTCTGTGTGCCGTATCCTGCTGTGTCCTGTCTGCAACTGTTGCTTCCTTTTTTCTGATTGCACTGGCAACTGACACTAATCCAATCTGGTCGAATCAGCAGCGGAAAGAGAATCTCCTGTCCAGTCCCAATTGGTGCCACTAATTGCGAGCAGTTCACAAAGGCGCCGCGGCACCAATGGATTTAATTTGCAGTCTCGCAAATTGCACAACTTGGTTAAACAATTGTCCGCAGTTAAATTCAGTAAATGCCAGTCGAAGGGAGAATTCAATTACACTTGGCAGACTGTCAAAGCCATAAAAAGTTATCGAAGCGAAACAGTTGGACATGATCCCGAGAATCCTTCAAAATGCAATCAAATTTTAAGAGCTTGTCATGGAGCACGTGCCTCTAGGGGGCCATTTAGCCGTTAACAAGTAAATTGACTGAGATAAAGCCGCGGTTTTACAGGAACACCGGCTGATAACAGACCGCTAATCCCCCAGACTTGAACTTATCAGCGAAGCAAACACACATCCCCATTTAAACTTTCAACCCCTTTCCTCCCAGCCCAACTTCACACAGATTTATCCCGTAATGAGTTCTAGGAAAAACATCCCAGAAGGAAAGCAAAGCCAGTTGCAACCCTCAATGCAGCAAATGACAGTCTAAGGAACACAATAAGCAGCCACAGAAAAAGTGTAAGAACACTAAATAGTTGCTGGACTTGCAGGAAGCGGGATAAGCCGGAGAAAGCGACAGCAGAGTGCTAAAGTTCACACCAATTTCCCCCCTGAAAAAGGGTGCAAAAGGATAATAATGCGGATAAAAGAACAAATATGCGTTGATCTGTGGCAAGGACTTAACAATGGACATATATAAAACACAGTAAAAAAGGAAAAAAATAATCAAATTGCAATAAAAGAAAGCTACGGGAAATGGACTCCCCCCTAAAGCGGCAAGTAAACAAAATGGGCACGTGACCAAAAGGGGAACTCAAAGAGGGATGGACACGGACACACTCAAGGATATGGCCAAAGTTGCCGACTGGCCAACAAATTGCCGCACGAAAGTAATCCTGACAGCCTGCAGATTGTTGCGCCATCATAAAGCCCAGTAGGAGACTCGGCGTCAGGAGGCGAGAATAAGGAAGCACTTCTTCAGACATGTGAGGGGAGTAGCAGGGACATTGTGCATTATTCTCACCAGAAATGACCAGCACTGGCCGCCATCGCTTCACATCCTTGAGACTCGAGAATGCAACTGCAGCACTCTTGAATGGCTGTCAAATCAAACATCCTGTGGAGCTATCTGGAGTGGAAGTGGCGAGGCCCAGATGAGAGATGAGAGTGCGGCATGGCCATCCTTCATTTCCGCTGTGCAACTGCCATATTTTCTGAGCCATTTAAAGACTTAACTACAGAAATTTTAAGTAAATCGAAGCACTTGCCGTTATAACAATAAATAAAAGGTGTCTATTGATCAATGTTCTCCTCAAAATAGCTTTTTAATTGTTATCGAATCGGGCGAAACTCTGGTTTTAGCTTTTCGAGGATTTTTCTGCCCAGGGCAAGGGAACTCTGAGTAGAGTCCGCCGGCATCTGGCGCTGTTCAAACACCATTACGGGCTGATGCCAGAGGAGCTTATTGTCTGAGAGGGACATGGGTTGCAGCTGGTGGTTTTCCACCTCCTCCATGAAGATCTCCAGACCCCTGTCCTTTTGGCACATTTGGCGGACCCGCACCTCGAGGGCATTGGGCTCAACGCCTGGCCGGTAGGCAACCAAGTATCGGCTATTATTCCAGCTGATGTAGAACCTCGTCTGGCAGCCCAACTCCCTGGCCAGCTCCTGGGCAATGGCCTCCTGCAGAGGCTCCATTGGCTTAAAGTCAATGAATCGGCGGCGACTGCAGAGGAGCCTACGCAGTCGTCGCAGCAGAACGTCTCCATTGCGAACGAGGAGGGACAACTCCGATCCTGGGAGGTTCTTGGACTCCTTGGAACTCGTCCTGGCATGAATGGAGCAGATCAGCTTGCGGAGACTGAGTTTGGAAGGCAGTGCCTCGGGCGCGACAATGGTGTAGTTGTGCTCTGACAGGATGCGCGGCGACAAGTCGGATACAGGTCTCGCGGACTCTCCCTTAACACCTGATGGAGAATATAGATTGTTCAAAGTGTGCGTTCTCGGACGATCCACTAGCTTACCGCGAGTGATGTTCTCTGCATCGCTCAGTGGCTTCCCCAATTGCCCGTCCGACATTATTGAACGCTTCTCCACTTTAACTCAGTTGCGAGAGCTGCCAGCCTTGAAGTTGTTGGGAATTCTCCAAAGTCTGAGCCAATTCCTGACAACCAACTCGAGAAATTTCAGCTCAGCAAAGTTGCAATTTGAATTTAATAGAGAACTTTCTCCAGCCCGAGCAGAATTGGGTTAATTTTAGCGATAGACAGCTAGGAATGACAACACACAGAGTTGCTCCGAGTGACAAGCGAGTTTCTGCAGCAGAGTTGAGTCAAACCCAGTTGGTAAGATGACAACCCACAAAATAGTGTTGGATTACTGCACATATATAACTTGTTATTATTTTTATATATTATTACCATAAGACTTGCGCTAATTTATTTTGTTAATTATAAAATGTAAGGAATTTCCGTTTTGATCTTGGTTTTATGTACAATTAATTAATTTAATCAATACTTTAAACTTATATTTTTTATTACAAACGAGAAAATATTTAAAAAGAAACTTAAGATGCAGATTCGGCTTTATGGCCCAATTCCACACCAATCCGGATATTATTATGGCCCCGCCAGCTGAAATCAAAGTTTTAGTGCCCCGGAAAAGTCAGTCCGGGAAATTTCTGGCCACTTTCCCATGCAAAGCAGAGCATCCGGAGTGTCAGAGTTGACGGGAAACTTTCATGGCAGAAGGAGAGTCGGAGAGATGAACCAACCACACAAGCAATGCCCACCAAGAAACTGCCAGGAGTTGGAACTAAACCAGGATTCCTTATATACCGAATGGAGAAGAAAAGGCAAACTGCTTTGGTGAAAGGTTTTATTGCTCCTAGCCGCCTGGATGTGTCTCCACTCCGAATTGGGTGCTTCGGCAGGACAAGGGATGAGGGATGAGGGATGTGGCCAGGATAGGGGAGCAGCCCGCGAGGAGTTGTACTAAAGTAAATGAAGCGTGACGCTTTGTTTTCCTTTGATTTAGTTTTATGAGTCTGCATCGGATGTAATTGAATTATGCAAGTTGGCGCCGACGGCAGACGACTTTATTAGCATTCGATACGAAAAGGGGGAAAAGGGGAGGCTGATGATGACACGGATGATGGAGAACTCCAGGAGGCTGGCTGCAGATACAGGATACAGTATACTCCGACAGGGTTACGCTTCTTAGCAGTGACATTTGAATTTCAGATGATTCCGCACAACTCGCGGTGAAATGGGTTGGAAAATATGAGGATGAAACCGTGATGGAGAACACAGGATACCTGACACTCCTCCTTGGAGCCACATCCAGTGATAAGCAGCTCAATGAATGCACGAAGCGATGGCAACAGAATCCATAATGAAATGACAATTTGCAGGCGGACAAAGCGTTCCGCAGCCTAATTGACACCAATGGATGTTCGTGTGCAGGACGGATTCGAGAAATAGGAAATCAAAGCTGAAACTGTATTTCCGCAAGGAAAGAGCAACAAGGTTCAGATTAATTCTCTAGAGAGCCAGGATAAGGGACGAGAAATCGATTTGTCAACTGCCTCAGAGCATTTGCAGCGGATTCTGTTTCGATATTGTAAGCCAATAATTAATATGTGAGTCGCCATGGCGCCAGGATAACCCCGCTGCAGATGTCCTAGCAGGTAGGAGGGGCAATCAGTCAGCTCGGTGCGGGTTTCGTCTGTCAAAAATGCAGAGCGAGAGAGGCACTGCATCCCAGAACTGACAGGGACTGCCAGCGTCCGATTACAGTTTCATGAACAATCGAATGAGGAGGCAGAGTGGAGCAGAGTGGGGGAGGACAGATCCCGGACAGAAACCAATGACAAACTGAAATCAAGAGCTGTCCTTATTCTGCTTTCGGGCTGCCGCAATCGGAGAAGTGCAGGGACACTGCGTCTGAGAGTGGCTTGTGTCCTGTTGGGTTGTGCCGTGTCCGACAAGGACTAAGCTGTATCAGACAATCCAGGGAAAGTGGCATTGGTGACTCACGCATCGCCACGCAGGTTTACAACTGCCGGATGATATCGTAATTCGCACCAACAGGAGAAGCGGGAGGAGATGGTCATCGATTGCTGCAGTCATCAAGGAGGGAACAATGCACTTAACCAGACCCGGAGGAGATGCTATCTACACTAGCCTGCTTCTTTCTTACAGTTCCTAGGAAAGTTCTCCTCCACGTAGAAAAGTTGCCTAAAAATGCTCATGTTCTCGGCACGTGACCGAAATGTTTGGCCATAAACAAGGAAAATATGAAAATGAAGAGGCGAACTCAGCAAATAAAGGGAAAAGGATACGAGGAAATAAGGAGGAAGTTGGGAGTCGGTAATCGGGCTGATATATTTATCCTGCTGAAACTTCGCACGAAGCCTCTTCAAAAATTCATCAAGGAGACGCGCTCAACTCGACTTCAGCTGAGTTGAGTTCGTGGGTCGTCCTTCGCCCCGCTCCTTTACTCCTCCGTTCCTGCGGGCGTGGACATTAACCCCAATTGGCTAAATGGCTCATTAGGTCAGTGGGGGAGTCCTTTCTTGGCTCGCTTCAATGGAAATGGAAATGGAAACAGGAGCAACGCAAGCGAGTTGCACTGCTGCGTGGTCAGTTATAATTAGGGACATTCGCCTTCGGAGCTTTACGAGCGAGCGATTAAGCGAAAGGATACGGTGGTCCCAGCTACCGTGGGAGTCCTAGGACAAGTCTGGTGCTAGGTCCTTCTGTGTAGAAGCGCGTCCTCACTCCTCCATCGCCTCGCATTCAATATTATTAATTGACGACATGGATCCTAAGGAACTCGTAAACATATCGGTTACAGCCGGTTCATTCTCAAATTGGAAAGTGGCCAGAGTTGTGTCCGGGATGTTTGCTCAGGAGCTCCAAAGGGAGCGGCTGTGGCTGAGCATAATGCCAACGAAAAGTATATCCCCATGCAAGGGTTCTTTGGCGTTAGACAGTTGATTAATAGGCCATAAACCAAGCGATTATCATTCTAATTTCGGGGG
>JAEIIJ010019944.1:0-26951 GCA_018904815.1 Drosophila ogumai | reverse complement strand
TATCTGCAAGGGTATACAAACTTCGGCGTGCCGAAGTTAGCTTCCTTTCTTGTTTTCTTAATAATATTTACCTCCAAATATACTTAAATTAAAGCTTATCCTAGACTAAGCCGCTAGTCTTATTTAACCTCCTGAGATATTATTTTAAATCCCTTCCCAGCTGGCTGCTCCCCGCTATTATCCATCACTGACCTCCCTGGCTCCCTTGAGATTCGCATAGAGCGGCGCTGATGGGCTCGAACCTAACCTCGAATTCGACCCACTTCAGGGCGGGCCGCAGGGCATTCCCCTGCCGCCGTGCGCTCCACATTTTGACAATTTGGCTGACATTTTTATTATGATTTTTCTTTATTTTGTGTTTTTTTTTGTAGCCTGACATCGCGGGCATCACATTTTTTCGCTTTTCGGTTCGTTTCGCTTATTTTGTTGTTGGCATTTCTTTTTTGTTGTTGTATTTGCCAAAAGCGTTAAATATTTCACATTGTCATAAAGTGCGCGCCAACTGCGGCTGCGGGAGGCGGTTTGGATGCCGCCGAAAACCCGCTCGGAGCCGCATGGGTCCCGAGTCCTGTGACATGGCCACGTGTTCCAAGTGGTCCTGCACATGGTTCGCGATGTTTCTGTTGATTTTTTTTTGAGTTTTTCGTTTCTTTTTTTGGCTTTTTTTTGTGTGTCGTGCGGTTGTTGTGTTTTACTCACCGATATGTCGGCACCGGATGTCCTTGAGCTATGCACGGCAACGTTGTTTGGCCATTAAGGACAACATGCCGCATCGAATGCTTCTCCACGTTGATGCGCGGCTGTACCATGCCCTTGGGCTCCGTTACAATAATGCGGCCGGGATATGTGGAAATTTGTATTTCACCTGGGAAAGTTACGGAAAAGAGGGGAAACTGATGAGACTCAAGCTGAAAAATATGGCAGAAAAATTGCCCAAGTAATGGCAGCTGACAGTGGCCCCTGCGGCATTTACTTAGATTTAAAGCGGTGGCCTTCCCACAAATTTATGGCATGTCCTGCGGATCCTGCATCCCCTTACATGAACATATATATATATTTTAATTAATTGAAAGTAAATGAAAGCAATCAACTTGATTGCCGGGACCACCTGGCTGCCCCTTCCAGTTTTATGGTTCTCTTTTTTTTCTTCATTTTTTTTCTTCAGTTTTTTCCTCTCTCTTGTTTTTTTGGAGCTGGCAGGGAAACCTTCATTACAGATGCAGACAGGACACGCACAGCCTCTAAATCAAGGGGAAAACCTCTACTGGGTCAGCAAATCAGGAAAGAGAACACCGAGAAAAAAATTAGAGGCTGTATTGATTGAATTGAGGGAGTTTTTAAAGGGAAAATTAAAAGAATATATTTGAAAATATAAATATGATATTTAAACAATTATAAGGAACTAGTTTTAGCTTTCTTTGATTTAGTTTGATTTGAAAGCAGACGTTGGGCTTTGAAAATCTCCAACTCACAAGTCTGACCTTTGTGAAAAAATGGTTTAATTTATTTTAGCATTTATTCATTGCTATATACTTTTATAATTAATTTGTAAATAATTATTTGTTAATACAGCATTATTTAACTAATTTAAAACTACATTTTCCATTGTGCATCAAAATCTATAACAAAGTTTAGAGATATCCCATAGCTGTGTGTGTTATTCCGTCTAACTCAATTCTGCATCTTCATTATGGCGGCCATTGTTCAGCTTTGAGGCTCCATTGTTTGGCCACGGCTCATTGTGTGCCGGCCCGGTCTGGTCCGTCCTGGTCCCGGTCCCGGCCAGCGCGAGTTATTGTGCTAAATAAATGGATTTTTGGTTTAAATTGTAATTACGTGTGCCGGCGTTCTCCCGGAGCACGAAAAACCGAAATCCAAAAGCCGCTGGCCACCAGGTAAGGGTAAGGCCAGGCCTAATGCAGTATGCTGCCAGGAGATGGGTTGTGGTAGATGGTAGCTGGTAGCTGGGAGTGTGTTTGTGCGCCGTGCTTGATAAATGAATTACTCATGACCGGGACTCCACGGCGCTCTACACACCCACTCCAGGCCACACTCCTGCCGGCTCATGTTACACTTTTAATGAGTGCCACTCGAGCTGGTTTCTGCGGTTGCCATAACGGGGGCCAGATCACCTAAATTGGCATTGTTTCGGCACACACACAGACACAGACACGCATCCTGGCGTTGCTGCATTCCCAGGATTCCGAAATTAATATGCAGCTCATAATTTTCGCTTTTGGCCAGAACTCGAGCGCAACTTGCGGTTTTTGCGGCTCGATTCAATTTGATTAATTAAGCAAATAGCTGGCGAGCAGTAAAACCGCAAATGCCTCGAAGGGCGGAAAGCAATGTAAACGTAAAATGTAACAGGGAAAATGCCCTTACAGTTTGAGTCAAATTAATAGCAGCTGAGATTTTAAATTGTAATTATTATATTAATATATAAAAATTAAATAGACTGGCTTAACATAAACCTATCTCCTTTATGGAAATTTATTCCGCATATCCGCATTTATTTAATTAATAAGAAAATTGAAGGAATTTTGTACCAATTTAATAGTAAATTCTTTTTATTATAAAATATATTATTTCCATTTACATCTGCGTTTAAATTCTATCTCTAAAAGATGCAAACAACCGAGTCGAACTGTAAATAAACCGGGCAAACACAGTCACACAGCCGCCCCTCTCCCTTTTGCATTCACATAAAGAAAAGATTGAAAATGAAAAGAAAAGCGGGTCGAATTGCGGGGAAAAATAGGGTGAAAAAAAAGGCTGAAGGGAGTGGAACTTTTATCGTATTGATTGATGATGTGAAATATGCGCACAAAGGCTAATAGAAATTCAGCTTAAGCGCATTTTCACACACAATAAACTTCAAATAAGCGAGGAAACATACAGCCGGGGAATTTATCTCGAAAAGATCTCACGTATTGGCTGTCGACACACAGCCAGAATCAGATATACTCTACACATACATATGTATATATCTATAGATGTGAGTATATATAATCTTATGTCGAAGCGAAACTCCCAACTCCCTGGAGCACAATGCCCTTTGCCCGGCGATTGAATGTCACGCATCATAAATTATGCACAAAACGACAAATTGACTTTGGCCAGAGAACAAAACTAGTCCTTGTTTGCAAGGGTTTTCGACTTAAGGAGTCGAGCCAAGAAGGTTCTGAAAATAAGCCTTTGTTTATTTTGGCAATTAAATTTTTCAGGGATTTTACAGATTAAGATTTGGCTTTTGAAAATGTTGAGAAAAAGGAATGAAAGGGATATGTTAAGCTCTTGGATTAATATAAAAAAAATAAAATTTAAATGGTTATGTTAGGAAGGTTTCAATACAAATTTTAATCTATATTTCAGCAACATTTTACTTGAAATTAAAATCAATAAAAAAATGTAGAGTAATTATAAATAATACATATAAAAATATAAACACAAACTATTGTCATCTTATAAATAGAGTTTAAAAAGTGTGAAGGATTTAGATAAGATAAAAGATAATAGTCTAAAAATCTTTAAAACTTTAATGTAACAACCTTGACTCTTAAGACTTACAATCTGTGAAATTTCCCTCAAGGGTTTCCCTAGGAAAAACACCCCTTTAATTGTCGTGGCAACACGCACAGCTCGCCACGCAAAAAGCCCCGCTCTTAACTTATTTATTCAACTTAATTATAGCTGCCCCGCCCTGGACCAACAAACCGGACTGATCCGGATACTGGAGTGTCCTGTCCAAAGTGTTCAGAGTCCGACAGTCCGTTGTCCAGAGACCCAGTATCCTCCGATTCCGGAGCAATTCATGCATCCCTCAACCGGACGATTAAGCTGAAAATGCGATTATCACGTACCTGTCAGTCTATTTACAGTGCGGCATGTGTAGCTTTTGTACGCATCATTGGGCCCCGCATTATTTATGTACAATTCGCCGTTCGATAGCACCGTGTACTTGCCGCCGATGTCCGTGTTCGGATATAGGTGCATACCGGTGTCCTGCACCCAGGCGGTTACCATCACGAATTCCGACATGTAGCTGGGCACCTGCGATAACAGATAGGAGCGGGCATTAGGGATGATATCGATTCAAGAATATATCGAAATATATAGTAAACTTTTTATTTATAAAAAATTAACTAATTGGAGTTATCCATAAAAATATATAAAAACATTTCTTAATTTTAGCAACCATAAGAAATAGTTTTATAGCAATATTTTTTGGAATTAGTAATTGTTTTTAACAGAATCGATTATTTTTCTTATCGAAAATATCGATATTTTAATATATATTGAAAATGAAGTCTTCGGAAGCTAATAAAGCTTGGAAGTTATCCTTATTCTTTACAAAATTACACATTTTCAAATGAATTTAAATGATGATGATATTTTAACCGACATTTTTTAAGCATCTCCATGACAGTCAGGAGCACTGTCAGTCTCTGGTGAGAAAAATAAATTTGATAAACATTTTTCAGGGGAGAAATCCAAATGAGATTTGTGCGAGTTAAGTGAATTTTGCGGTCCAGCTACAATTCGCCGGGATTCTCTCACTTGCCTAACCTCGCCGTCGGCAAAGGATGGTGGAGGATATGAATGTGGATGCGGATGTGGCTTACGCTTACCTGACACTTCAGCACCGCCGTGTTGCCCGTCATCACGTATTCGTCGTGCACCTGCACCGTGTACTTCTGGTTGACGACTGTAACGAATTAAAAAGCAAATATATTTTATGTAAATTGCTTTGGCTTTTTAGGACTACAAATATTGCGCATACGCAGCGTGGCCAGGCAGGCACATCTGAGAAAACGAAGCGAAACAATTATGTTTACGCCCCGTCCCGCCACACAGTTTGTTTTTATTAGCTAAAAGTCCTCGCATTTGACTCCGCCATTGTGTGCTCCATTTTTTTTCGGGGCTTTTAATTTTTAATGTGGCGGCAGGACCACATAAAAAAAAGGGATCCTGGCAGCGACAGGCGAAATATGTGGCACATTAAGTTCCGGCGGCCCTTCGTAAACCGGAAAAGTACCCGTTGTCCTAAACATGTCCAACACATTGTGACACTTTACAAAAGTGTGGCCGTTTGTCAGCCAGCAGGACGAAGGACGAAGGCTGCTCCGGAAAGCGGGAGCGCTGGTGCCACGGCCGTTAAAAAATTGGATTTGGCAATTTGAGTTAAAGATTTTTTCGCTGTCCCCGTCCAAAAGCCGTCGAGCGCTCAGCACGAAATTAAGAATGACAAGGATCCTAACCATTACTGAAGTGAGGCAGAGCTGGCACAGTGGGTCAAGGGGTGGGGAAAAAGTTATGCAAAAATGAAATTAAAAAAATATAGAGAGAAATGTGAGTAAAAAATGTATAAAACATTATTTTAAAATTCTTAAAGTATTTCAATAATTATTTCTTGGCTTTATTTTAAAAATGTAACTAAGAAATATATCTTCTCTTTAAAAAAAAATGTTAATTAGGACTTTATCATCCCTAGATACCACTGTGCCTGTGCGAAATGGCTTTGCATCAGTTAAAAGCACAGCTCAGGTCTAGTTGCTGCTGCCAGTGGCAGTTGGCAAATTAATTAAGACGGACAAAGGCAATTTTCAACTGGCGTGCGTAAAGTGCGTTCCATTGTTGGACCTCATCGGGTATGTCCCTTCGAGGCCTAATCGTAAATAGATTAGGTTCGAGGCCCGCAAGGCCCCAAGAGTCCCCGAAAGTCCCCACCAACGAGAAACTTATCTCAACTTCCTTTTTGCGGAATGCTGGATTCAGATCACGCTTGGCTTTTTCTGGTTTCGGCATTTGTTTGCCAACTTTAATATGCTAAAATTGGATAAAAGTTTAATTTGAAAAGTTGTTGTTATTGTTTGTTTTCTGCTCTATGACTGCACTTGTTGTTATTGTTGCTGCTGCTGCTGCTGGTGACTGAAAAACTTTGTGACAACATTTTATTATAATTCCTCTGGCCGCCGCCGCGCTATGTAGTTTAGCACAATTTTGTTTTTGTATCTTCATTATTTGTATTGCCGGTCTCCCCAAATTTTTCTCCTCCACTACTATTTTTTCTCTATATTTTTTTTTTGGTGCAGACTCTCTTCTATTTTTAGCAAGGGAAAAGTTTTTTTCGCCTTTCATGTTGCATTTTGCATGGAAATTTCCAACTGAAGGACAGCCTGGGGCCGCGGGGCGGAGGTGCTGCCAACAATGTTGTGTTGGGCAAAATAGGGGGATTTTCAGACAGGACAGGAACAGGACAGCTGGGCAGGAAAGTAAGTATGAAAGCTAAGTTTATAGTCGCCGCACAAAGTAAGTGCAAAAAGCGAGCGACCGGGAGACATTCGCTGCACTCGGATTTTATGCGGAAATTCATTTCCGTTTTGTTTTGTGTGTGGCGAAAGTTTTTCCTGCATTTTCCAAGCCGGGTTGGGGTTGGGGGGATGTGGGAAATTTATGTTTATGATGTGCGTGCCGGAAAGATGCTTTTGGTATGCCAGTCTTCGCTGATTTGCAGTTATTGTACGGATTTCTCCCCGTCGCCGGAATGTTTACTTTTTTTTTTTAGTATTGTGTTCGGGCTTGGCATTGTGTCTATTAAATTACCATTTGCAGTGGCTCTGATTGCACAAGCGGATTTCAGTGTGAATTATTTGGGTAAAAGGGAAGTGGTCTTCTTTCTTGGGAAGCTATATGAGTGGTATTTGATTTGGTTTATAAGTATGGGAAATATTCTGGGTACAGATCGTTTTCAGCCTTGAAAAGGTCTTGAATATATAAATAAGAAATTATTTAAGTAATTAAATAAGTTTATAAACAAGTTATATATTTTTTGAGACATTTTAAGTTCAAGGAGAATCTATAATTCATAAGAATAAAGTTTAAGCTTTAATTTAAAACCTCCTTTAAGCTCTTTAAAACCTTCCTAGTTGATATTCTAAAGATGAAATCATAAAAGCCAAGATCAACTTGAAAGAAAAATTCTACTTCTATATGGTTGCCTTGGCAAATGAGCAATTTTGTATGCAAAACTCCCTCAACTAAGTATCCGGTTGCAGGTTTTCCAGGTTTTGCCAGGCGGCAAATGAAGAAAGGAACATAGAGAGTTTAGAAAGGGGAACAGGACCTGGTTGGAGCATCCTCAACAATGTGCATTCAACTAATTAGAAACAAATTACGCAGGTTTCATACACAAGCAGCCAGCGGCAGACTCGCCAAACTTTTCTAGCTCAATCACAAACTTTGCGCCGAGTCTTGCAAGGATGTGCCAAGGACTTTTCTATATGCATGCACAGGATACCTATCTTTGGTTGGAGTATAACCATGACTATGACTATGAGTATGGGTGTGAGTGTGAGTTTGAGCTTGTGTGTGATGAAATGCAAAAGTGCAGGAAAAGTCAGCGCTGAAAAGTCGTGGCTGCGGCAACTTTGTGGCTCCCAGCATCATTCATCACTGTCAGCAGAAGTTTCGCCCGGCAAGGAGCACCGAATGTCCTGTGGCCTGACAAAACCAAATGCCAGCAATTGCGTTTAAGCTTGACTTGAATATATATGGGGGAGAATTTGTCAAGGGTTTTTCTCTTTTTTGTTTTGTTGCAAAGTTGCGCTAATTACGCGCACTTAACCAAAGCCCCGAGTCCCGGAGTCCTGGAGTCCTAAGACCCAAAAGTTCCTCAGTTCCTCGCATCAAACTAAGCGCTGCCAATTAAAGGCGACGACCTAGACTCCCGGCCAAAACGCTCACATTAGCAACAGAATTACTGGCCAGCAGAGATCGCAGATTCTCTACCAGAGAACTTTTGCAAATTAGGCAAAACGTTTTGCGCCAAATCTACGCGCTGTCAAATTGTTCAAGCGGAAAGCTCTCCTTTCTGCAAATTTTCGGGGGCTCGGGGAAAAAAACAATTTCTGGCGGAGCACATAAAAACGAAGCGGAAAACAAAGAGGATGGGCAGAGCAAGAAGACGAAAAGAGAAGGAGGAGGAGCTGTAGGCGACCAGGAAAGAGACCGCAAATAAAATAAGCCAGCGGACATGGCGTATACGTAACGTTGAGTTAGCTGCTGAAAAATGGCCGCCGGACGCTGGAACTTTGCATGGCCGAAAGCATGGACAAAAAGCTACGCATGGCCTGGCTAGTTACACTGAGAAAAATGTATGAATATTAAAAAAATAATAATGGAAACTGAAATTATTTTAAAGCCATAAATAAATAAGATTTTTATTTTTTAATTAGCAAAAGAAAACTCTACTGAGAACGGAAGGTAGTTTTTTCTTTCTAGGAACCCATTTTCTTAAAATGAAATTACTACATTTTTCTCCCAGTGCCCTACATGTGTGTCTGCGTGTGTCCAAACTCTATCTTAGATCTTTGCGGTTGCGACTTTGTGCTATTTGTTTTGCTTTGAACTGACTTCTCGTGGTCTCCCCTTTTTTCCGCTCTGCCTGTTAATTAAACGCAACCCCAAAAACTCAAGTGGACCCTTTGAGGATTAGCCTTTGGTTGTCTCAGGGCAAAAAGGCCAAAACCCATTTATATGGCATATCTTTTATGGTCATTGCTAATTGTTGTTTCCCTCTCTCAGCCGCTTGAAGTTCGCCTTTTGGCCAAGTGGAAGCGGTGGCCACTGCCCAATGAGCCGCAAAATCTATGCGACATGTGATGGCAATCAAAATGATTGCCCCGCAGACAGGCAATGGCCGAGTTTCAGTTTCAGTTTCTGTTTGAGTTCATTAATGCAGTTTAGTGAAGAATGAGAAAGTTTTTATTTTTTTTTGTTCGGTCACTTTATCGTTAGTTTCGTTGTTTCGGGGAATATAAAGTGAATATTCAATACTCTGCCCTGTGGCGTTGAATGTTGATATTTGTTGGGAATTTTCTATGAAATGAAATAGTAAATACCCTTAATTTTATTGTGGTTTGTTTTAGTTTTGGAAAATTTCACAAGAATAACTATTAAATCAGGTCTTCTTAATGGCATAAGTTGGTCTTAATCTTAATACACAAGAATTTATTACGTAAACTACATTTTAAAAATATTTTTATACATTTTTATTACTCTTAATACTTCTTTAAATTGTTTTTTTTTTTATTATCAAAACTCTAAAATGTAATAACATTTTAAAATATTTGTATTACTTCCTGAATTTTTTGGTATTGTTTTTTATTTAAAAATGCTTACTTTATATTCTTTTTTTTATAATAAATACCCAAAATATTCCCTTAAATAGCTGCCTAAATTCCATGAGCCACTGCGAGTACACCATTTATAATGAGGGTATTCCCCTCGCAGTCAATTCTCACACACTGAGGCGCCAAATTAGCGCCGAGCAAACCATTTTTTTTTTTTTCGCATGGTTTGCGGATATATNNNGGGCTAAAGAGGATGTGTTTGGAGAGGAAGGCAGCGAACGGGAAAGAAGCTACGAGGCGCCTCTGGCCGACAGCATTTGCCGGCAGCAATAGTAATTAAAACTTGCGTTCGCCTGCTTTTAGGCTTCAGTTTTGGGCGGATTGGTAGTGGAACTGGGATCCGGGATTGGGATTGGGGCAAAATGGGCGGCAAATGGGCGACTCCGGGGCAGCGCGAAAAACTTTCCAATTAGGCCAAAGTTTCCAACAAACCGCAACAACAGCAACAACAACCACTGTACCGTCGAAAGCCAAACTCACTTCGTCAGCACAAATCAACTTGGTGGCCATAAATTCCCAGAGTTTCATTTCGTTTTGGTTTTCTCTTTTTTTTTCGTGTGCTCCCGCCTCTAGCCGTGTTTTACGTAAATTAATTAAAATTTATTTCAACTTACCGCCGCGCACGTGAACCTCGCGACTGAGAACAGTGCCCACCAAATTTCGAATTTTGCATCTGCCGGAAATATAAAAAGGACAAAGGATTAACCATTGATCGAAGTTCAGTGAGGGGATTCTCACCTGTAGACGGTGGCATGGACCTCGTGGCGGTACTTCTCCGCCGTAAAGGGATAGAACATCATGCTGCCATTGGAGAGCTGGAACACCATGTCCTGCTGCGGTGGTATGGGTGTCCATTCCACCTGGTTAAGTAAAGGGGAAAGGAGTGTAAGAAGGGTAATCGAAACAGAGAGGTTTTAATGGATCAAAAAAATTAATTATGAATATTTTTAATGATTTTTAAGTAGCAAACAAATTCTTTAGATTTTTTAAACAATAAATAATTTTTACAAAATAAATATAATATTTTTAATAAAGAAAATAAATACAAGAAAATTTGTTTCCAGTGTCAGCGTTTAGCATTTGTTTGTTGCCCAGTCAATTAACTTGGAAATGAGCAGAGGCAAATGCCGCACAGCTCCATGCATAATTAAACAGCAATATTAAATGGCGGCGTGGAAAGGAAACACGTAAAGGGAGGCAAAAGAAGTCCTTGGAAGGAAGTTCTCACCTCCGGCGACGGAGTCCCGTGGCCCGAGCATTCTATAAGTCCACCCGAATTGTTGGAGAACTCGACGCGGTGCGGTGGCTCGTGTAGGAATATCGGTCCCTGCAGATCCAGTCCATTCACAATCTGGCTGGTCTCGGCTGCAAAGAGAACGAACAGAGAGAAAAGGCAGAGAAAAGTCGGTGAAAATTCGTTGGAAATTCGTTGAAAATTCGGTGAGGAAATTTAAAATTTTAATTAAATGGAGGCAGAGTGCCGCCTCTGTCCTGGTTGGCCAAAGTTAATTTCAATTTTTGTTAGACCAGGAAACTTTTCTCTGTCGAAATTAAGTAGCGAGTCCTGGCCAGCGGCAGCTTCTGACTCCTCCTCCTCCGCCGCCCCCTTGGGGGGCAGCTTGGCCTAAATTTTAATGAGGCGTCGTGAGTGCCGCTGGCCCGCAACAAAGGCTGATGCTCTGCGGAGACAATTGCTTTTCACCTGCCAACGGCTACCATTGGTGTGGTTGCCGGCCACAAAAGCCGCCTCTAATTGCTTCACCAGCCGCTGAGCATTGCATAATTTCGGGAGGGCCCTACTTTAAAATTGCCTTTGATGCGGCTTTTATGTCATATTTATTATTCATTCGGAGCCAAGGAGGACAGGACACCAGCTCGAGATACTGAAGTCGGTGTTGGTGTACCTTCCCTGCTGGCCCCGGACACGTTAAGGCGTTGTCTTCTGTCCAGAAAATAACCAGAAATTCATGTGCAGCGGGTGAAGCTGACTATGACACATGAATAATTTAGGCAAAGGATCTCTCTTTCTGACTACACTTGAGAAATTGAGAAAGTTTTTGGTGAGGAATTTGTGATTTGGAATGATTACTTTTGTATTTTTGTATTTTATGAAAAAGAAACCCCTTTCAACTGCTCACTAAAAAAATTCTTACATTTTTAAAACCATTTAAAAATACACCCAAATGTATGCAATCAAACATTTAACCCCTTTCTTTCGCCAGGTGTAAAGGTTTTGTTAAAATTGTTAGTTTTCTTGCAGAGAGATATTTCCATCACTTGCTGTCGGACGAAGGAATCCCCCTTTTGGCAGTTGTCCTGGCCACAGGACTTGGTCTTGGCAACGATCTCTCTAGCTCTCGCTCTGGCTCCTTGTGGCACTCTTGACAACAGCAGCCGCAAAGTATGCAACACTAAATTTGTAAGCAATTTTCAACCCCAGCAACGCTGCAGAGTCGAGCAATAATATGAAAAATTGTTTTGTCAAAAAGGCATTAGGCGGCAGATAACGACGACTATGCTGCTGCTGCTTCTGCTGCTGCTGCTGCTGCTCCTTCTCCTGGTTGCAACAACTTGCAACATGGGAGGCCAGGGCCCAAAGTGTAGCAAACTTTGTGCCACTTTCGTTGCGGTTGCTCCCCGGTTCCCGGTTTTCCCGCCGGTTTTCCACCTCCTTTGCTTGCCTGCCGCCTGGCAACACGCTGTCAACTGCAATGCCCAAAGGAAATGCGCCGCAAAAGGAGCAAAATGGAAGGAAAAAATATATAAAAGCAAAAGCAAAATGTTTGCGGAAAGTAAAAAGTGTTTGCCGCAAGTTTCTGTACTCTGGCTGCTACCACATGACGACGGGGGAGCGCATTAAATTTGCAGTTTTAGTTTTTAAGTCACTTAAGATAAAGTTTTGAGAAAACTTCTCTCTCCCGCTCTCTCTATCCGGCAGACACGGTCTAATGAAAATTTAATTATCCATCCGAGGAGCCTTTTTGGCCCGGCCTTTCAATCCATTCTATCGCCTTAATTGCAATGTGTGTGGGTGAGATTTGCCAGGTAGGATTTCAATTAAAACTTTGTCTTAGGCCCGAGACAAGTTGCAGCTAATTAGAGGAGTTTCCTCATCTCCGCACAGAGCCAGTGCCAGCGCCAACTGTCACCGGAGTGTCCCACATTTCATCGGCTGGACAATGGACAAAGGCCATGTCTCTGAGATGAAGCACTCTTCATTTGTCCCGTGCGCTGTCAATCCGCTGGAGAGATTCTTCCTGGGCAGCTGTGGCTTATTAATGCAAGTGCCGCGCACAGTGCTTTCTCCCCTTCTGGCTAAAATCAATTAAGCGCCAAGGAATCCTTAAGCTGGCGGGTGGAAAATAAAAACTATATGAAACTAGCGATGCCAGCGGCAGACTGCATCATTATCACGGATCATTAAAAATTGCCGAGGAAGAGCTGACGAGCTGAGGAGCACGGAAATGAATGAGTCCGCCGAAGGAGATGATGGCAAAATGGCACGGGGAAAAGCTGATGAAAAGGAGCTGCAGGAGGATGAGGAGCAGCAGGAACGGGAGGAGAAGGAGCAGCAGCAAATGAAGGAGCGTTGACAAGCAGACAAAATGCAAATGAGCAACAGCGGCATAAGATTCAGCTGCGGCTCCTCAAAGCCAAGATACACGGTGAGAAACTATACGAAAAACCTTTCTGAAATTTCAAAAAATAAAATTCAAAACAAATATCAAAGCTGCCTAGATATTAAAGTAAAAAAATGTGAAAAAACCCTCTTGAAATATAAATAAAATAAACCTTCTTTCCTAAAATCCCTTCAAGGCTTCCCTTTTAATTCCAATTTGAATTTTCTTCAAGTACAAGCCCTGCTTAATTAAGAAGAAAATCTCAGGGAAATGGAAGACAGAGGAAAGGCATCCCATTGGAATGACGACTTCAATCCACATTACGCTTACTTTTCAGCAACAAAGCGAGCGGAAAAATGTTTTTCGAAAAGTGTCTGCAAATAATAATGAAGTTGCCAGTTGCCAGTTGCCAGCTATTCCCAGTTTTCCAGCTTCAAAGCGCACACTAAATCAGAAAAACTTTTCCTGCACGCCATTTAAATGAAAACGCAATTTCGCAAACGCGAAAAAGTACAAAAAAATAAAGAAGAAAAGCACTGAACAACCAGGAGCAGTAACATTAAAGCTGATTTGCATATGCCGTGAGAGCAGGGGACTTGTCTTGGCTGTCTATATTGCTATATATCTATATCCTGGCTCCTGTCCTGTTTGCTGCTTGTTGTTGCGTTGTCGCGGGGGAAATGGCTTGACAAATACAAATGTATATGGAGGGAGACGTGCTCCCATTTTCACTTTCGCCCAGGTTTTTCTTTTCCCGTTGCCTTGGCAAAGATGTCATCAATAACAGGGAAAAAGTAATGGAATTTGGCCTCTCAATTTGTAAAATCTGGTTTAAGATGTTATTTAAATATCTGCAGATTAGAATGTACAGATTTTGGAACCTCTTAACCAAGAAATAATAACTACAAAGCGAAATTATTAAAAGAAATAGTAATAAAATATGAAATTATTTTTAAGAATATTTATAAGAACGTTTTTATTAAGAGAAATAGTTATAAAATCTGAGGATTTTTTATAAAAATCTTATAAGCAAAAAAATTAAAGAATTTCTCTTTAATTTTCACACGTTTCCAAATCTCCAAAACAAAAAAAACGAATATAAATGGGAGCTTGGCCAAAGTCAAGCGCGCAAATTTGATTCAGTCAGCCGAAAAGTAGGCAGCGTTTAATATTTAAAGTAGAGCCCAAAGAGGCCCGGCAACACGGGGCGGATGAGTGATGCCAGGGCAGGGAGGGCTTCATTTCAGGACACTCTCAGAGAGGGGGGGTGGGGGGTATGGGGCGACCCTCAAGTGCACGCATTTTTCTGCCTAAAAGCCCCGACTAATGCGATGTCGAAGCGAAATCTCCATCTGTCTGTCTGTCTGCGCAACAAAGCGGAATCCTCAGCGGATCCGGATGCGGATGGAGAAGCGAGTGTGAGCAGGAGTGTGTGTGTGCTAGAGGCCCTGAGTGTAAAGTGTATTTGCTTAGGTCAGAGCACGTACCCTACTTGACTCCACCTAGGCTCTTTCTCCACCTCCACCTCCACCTCCTCCCCTGCCTCTGCCTTGGCCTGGCTTTGACTAAACAAGCTGAAAACCAGGAAAATTGCTCAAATTGAAAGCTCGAATGTTTCAAGACCCATCAAGCGAGCGAGAGAAAGGCCAAAGAATTGTATCTGGTTGAGGCAATCTCATTATGCCGAGTTCCTCTTTCGGCCAGATGCAGTTTTCATGGGGAAATAATTAAGCTGCCAGGCGGTGGGTGGGAAGAGGTGGTTGCTGTTTCGGGGCAATATTTATTCTGCCTTTGTGCCAGCAACACTTCCTTCTTCATGGTTCCGTCTTCCACTCTCTCGCAGAAAGCCAAAGTTATCAGCAAAAGATCAACGGCTGTGACTGTGTGCGCCGGTGTCAGTGCAATGTCCATATCTACTCGTCATCGTCATCGTCATCGTCATCGTCCTTTTCCTGGCGCTTTGTACTCCAGCCAGGACTAAGCTGCGGGCTGATGTTGCTGCTGACTGTGACAGTAAAGGCCTTTCTTTGCTTGTTGCTGCTGCTGTTGCTGTTGCTGATGATGAAGCTGATTATGCTCCGCATGCTTTGGACTTAAGCCCGGGATCCAGCCACTGCTACCAGCTCCAGCTCCATGGACAATGTTGCCAGGTCCTCACAAAAGCCCTCCTTTGCCTCCGCCTGCCTTTGGCTTTGCTTCTTGGGGCTTGTTTTTGTTTCATAAAATAGCAGTCGGCAGTCAGGAGCCAGAAGCTGCATAATCTTGGCCCTCCCGCTGACGAACTGCCGGCAAGAGGACCCCGGGAACCCCGAACCCCCGAGTCCCAGCTCCCACCCACTGGCCACTCCTTTCATGCGCTTAGCAAACGTGACATTCGAGGTCATTCACATTTCGAGGGCGTGTTGTTGAACTTGGTGTGAAGCGGGGGAAAGTGGGGGATGGATGTGTTGCAGCAGGAGCATAAACAGAGGCGGCAGCTCACAGGAGCGGACCTTGCGGGAAGCAAGCAATCGGTGAAAAGGTATCTTGGGCAAATCCCAGGGGATTCTGGCCCTGGCTTGCCAAGTGGAGAAGCTTCTTTGCTACTCCAACCGCTAGGATTCACTACGTACCTGAGTATTTGTGGTTACAGGCAAAGAAATAGGGTGTAGATTTATATAATGCCGAAACCATGGTTTAATTTTTTTTTTTTATAATTAAGTTCATTTAATATGGAATAAAATCTATACATTTTTATTCTGTGAATGTTTTTTTTCAGAACCCTTTTAAGTCCTATATTTTCTCCCAGTGCCTTGCAGCTGGGAGAATTTCTTTCACCCGGGTAGTTGTGCATTTGTTAAGCCGTGGCTAGTCGCTCCTGTCCCACGCTCCTTTGGCTCCTGTCGCCTTTCAGCGTCGCTGTGGCTGCAGACGTATTCGGTTGCTAAATGCCATGACACATTAGACAATGAGGATCTCTAATTATGGCTCGAAAACTGCAATTAACATTTGATCCAGCTAGGTAGTGTGTTTGTGTTTGTGTGCCACCTTTTGTGTGTGTGCCTTGAAGTGTCGAGCCATGCCAGCGGCAGAAAGTTTTATAAATGCCAGCTCCTGCTCCTGCGGCTGACGTTCGTCCTTTGCTGTCTGGGCATGCAAAGTTTTGTGCGATGTTGACTCCGTTTCTTTGAACGCCATGCAAAACGCAGCGCCACGCCAGGCAACACAAACAGAAACAAAAACAAAAGTGAAACGTGTGCCTTTCAATAATTCAGTTTTATGGCACAAACTCCGCAGGACTCGCGCAACTTCGCCCGCCTTTTGTCTACTCGCGAAAGTTGAGTCGGCGGTCGTCGCTCATTAACAGCGATATATGTACGAGTATGTGTGTGCATGGGTTTGCGTTAATTGAAATGCTTTTCGCTTTTCAATTTCCCCGAGTTTTCCACCGTTTCCCATACCTCTTAGAGCGAGAGAAACCCCCTTGTTCCTTGGTCTTATGTTGCAAATTAAATTGCATACTTCCGAGGGCGGTGAGGGGTGAGAGGTCGCTGGTAATGTGGCCTTCCATTAGCAAGTGCCATTCAATTCGAATTGGATCAATGCTGTCGATTAGAAATTGATGGGAATGTTGCTTTTTATACTTTTTTTTGGGGGGGTAATGGAGTGGGATTTAATTAAAGGAAATATAGATTTTTTTCGGTGATCTTTAAGCTTTCTGTATTTGTGTTAAGAATACTTTATACCATTACCTTTAGAAACATTTTTAAGGGTTTAAGGGTAAAATGTTTTCATTTTATATTAATATTTCCTATTCAATAAATACATTTTATCACTTGGATTTTTATAGTTTTATATATAATCAAATAATTTTATTTACTATATTTTTCCCCTCTCAAAACAAATTCCATTAGTCAACTAGAATGTGACAAATACCCACGCTTTTTTACAAATAAATACATATAAAAGTCCTGCACTTTCTAGGCTATACTCACCTCGTATGACATACAGGATCAGGATGGCCTTAAAAAGGCTGTGTAAATCCATTTTTTATGAGCACTAATGCTTTCCATTACATTTTTTATGTCTGGATTTTAAATGCCGAATTTCGCTTGATTTGTTTGTTATTACTGCCGTCGTTGTTCCTTTTTGTTTAGCGTTTTTGTTTGCTTTGCTGCCCCCTTATCCTGTTTGTTTCAGTTATTTAATTTCTTCCTCGCTGCTGCCGTGATTGAAGCTGCAAAATGTTAATGGTTTCAGGCTCAACTTTGTTGTTATTATTGCTGCCGCTGCCGGTGCTGGTGCTTTTGTTTTTGCTCTTGTTCTGTTTGTTTATTTTCCGTATTACGCGCCACGGAAATTAGAATTTCGAATGCGATGCCAGAGATTTATGCGGCCAGGGATTTTAATGCTCGTCGTGCCTTGCCTAAAAAACAAATAAAATATTGCGGATTTTATATGTATGAATGTATAGGTATGTATTTTTTGCGAGTTCCCTGAACTTTGGCACGCTTTGCGCTAAGGGGGAGACCTCCTTTTCATGCAAATATATATTTTAAAGCTGCTCTGGGTTTGCCCAGCCTTTGCTTTTGATTTCACTTGACGACAGTCAGCCAGTCAACTGCGATCCGCATGTCAGCGAGGATATTAATCATGTCAAGTCAGCGCCACAAAGCGCACACCCATCCAGCATCCCAGCTAAACCACTTGGTTGGCGGGGAACCCCAGAACCGAAACAACAGAACCAGTGACACTTCGAGAAAAATATAATAAAAATAATTGGTAGTTTAAGCTATTAATTTGGGGAAGTGAAGTTAAGAAAACTTAAAACAAAAAATCCAAGTTAAATATATTATAAATTATATATACCTATATATGGCCCAGTTTAATCCTTATTAAATTATCAAGAATTTTAGGTAAGCACCAAAATAAATTTTAAAGCCTAAATAAAAAGGATACTTTGACTTTTCTATAATTAAAACAATTTAAAATATTATAATATCAACACTAAAACTCAATTAAAAAAACCCATTAATAAATAAGTTCTTTTTTTCTGGTGCAAACGGAAAATCTCCCCCAGAATAGAGCTGCTCCAGCCTGTGCTCCCTATAGTTTTTCCCCCTTTTTCCGGGTTTCGGCTTTTGCGCCCCTTTGAGCGCATTTTTATGCGAGAAGATGAAGGCGAAAAAATTATGCATCAGCGCGAAATTGGAGCGCCATAAGTTGCCACTGAAGTGCTGACATCCTCATCTGAAGTTGAGGCTGCTGTGGCTGTTGCAGCTGAAACTGAAGCCCAGCAGGGCCTGAGTACGAGAGTATCTGAGTATCCGAGCGAGTATCTGGGTGCTAGTATCTTGTGGATGCAAAATATGACAAAAATATGCTAAAACACGCGTGTGAGTGAGTGTGTATGGGAGTCCTTCTATGTGTATGTCCTGTCCCGCCTCACACCGAGACCCATTGTATTGCCCCGGATGGCATTACATTAACTTTGCCTGTGGCCAGCCATGACAGGATCTCCCAAAAGCCAGACGACTCCCCAAGGTAAACTTCTGGACATTGTAAAAAAAAAAAATGGGAGCAAGAAAAAAAAAACAGACTAAAAGAAACCTTAAGAAAGACTATGTGATACCTTTGAAATCGTTAATTTTACTGGTGAACTGAATTTTTAAGGTTTTTTTAGTAAGTTCGGATAATACAAAAAACCGTAAAAATGGCAATAAAACATTTATAAAATTCTTATTGAAACTATCAATTATTAAAATATTTATCGATTTTAATATATCGAAAAATATCTAGAATATAAAAATATATAATATTCTCCTAGAACTTTAAGTATAATTTCGAATTTATGGACTGTATTTATGTAGCTTTTCTACATCTTAGAGACTTTGTCTCTCTTTACCTTTTTATGTAAAGATACCAACATTCTTTGGCCATACATTATCTTCAAACCAATATACCCCTGTATTTTACGACCTACTAGGTACGAAAAAAAAAAAGAAAAGCGAGCAAAACTGCGGCACGAACCAAACGATATTTGCCGAAACTTGAAACTATGCAAAAGGGACAGGAACCGGCAACTTGATACGAAGGAGATAAAAAAAGAGACGTATAAAACTGTCAATAACGATAAAGCAGAGAGCCGGAAAGGGAATGACAGAGGAGGGGATGACGACAAAAAAAAAAAGTAAAGAAAGTAAGGAGAATAAAGTGCGGCGGAGAATGGGGAGCAACACAGCAGCAGTAACAACAAAATGCCGCTTAAGCAACATGGAAATTATGCCCAGTGCGAATATCATCGGCAAACTGCTGGAACAGACAATGGCAGACGTCGGAGAATGGATGGATGCGGACCAGGAGCAGGAGCAGGAGCAGGAGCAGGACCAGTGCTGCTGCTGCAAATGTGGCTGAAAATGCTTCGTTTATTTCCTTCGTTACTTGTTGTATTTCGTTTGCTTCTCCTCTCTTCTTGGTGTGTAAAAAATCATGACTTGGCAATTATGCGGCAAATGTGCGCACTGGGCATACCAACACACAGGCAAACAAAAGGAGAAAGCCACACACACACCAACACGGGGCCAGGGAGATGAGAGAGCGATGAGAGGAGGAGGATGAGAGGAACATAAATATTACCCATACGCCGCATTGCACTGCCAACGTTTGCTAAATTGCTGGCAATTAGTTTAAAGTGCGGCAGCAAAAAATCAAAATTGCAAGCCTAAGCAGCTTTTGGGGGAGCAGCTAGGAAATGCAATTACGAGTTACTAAAAATATTAACAGAAAAATATAAAATACATTATTACAAAATGCTGCCACAAAATTCAAATAGGATGTCAACCTATCGGAAAAATATAATGCAAACAAATATAAAATATGTTGAGCATAGAACATAATTGTAACAAGATAAAACATAAAATATTTTAAGTATTATATAAATTGGTATTTATTGAATAATTTAACAAATTTTCATCCTATCGATTAAGTATGGAGTTGAAATATATTATTCAAAAATAAACATTCCTTTTGGCGGAAAACCTAATTTAAAAAATGATAAGCTTTATTTAATAAATACAAAAAAAATCATATTAAAATCTTCTTTAAGTAGCAAAAATTGGCTTAATTTATTCCTTAAAAATAAGACTAAAATATAAAATTTACTTAAAGTATATAAAATAATACAAGAGAATTTTAGAATGTGAAGTAAAGCTTGATTCAAGCTAAAAGTGCTTTGTTTTGTCATAGTAAATCCCCTAAAACAATTGTCTTTATTCTTTATTTATTACAGATATAAATGGAAATTTTTCCTTCAAAAAACATAACTAAAATACAACATTTACTTTTATTAACTTTTTCAGAAAGAATTTTTAAATGAAATATGTCTAGAAATGTACCAAAAACCAATTCAGTGAAAAATTGTATCAGAATTGTAATAAAATTCAGCGAAAAACTGCTTAGATTTGTAATAAAAATTCCCCCAAAAAAATGTCCTTAAAGAATCTCCTTCTATTACACATTTAAATGGAACTCTAATGCCTGAGCAAACTGTGTCTGCGACGCAATCAAAAAGGAGACATGATTGCATCAAAGTGGGAATACTGCTGCGAGCCAGCCCAGCTAGACTGCCAGCCTGCCTGGCTGCCTTTGTAAGCGGCTTCTCCTCCGGTTTCATCGCCTTCCCTTTGAACTTGCCACCCGGCGCTGCCTCTGCCTTTGCCAACGGCTTAAACACTTGAAGTCAGCTTCGATTTATTTATATTACACTTTACGTTGTCTGCTCAGGCTTTGCCTCGGCTCGGCTCTGTCTGTGACAATTTGTGCCGGCGAAATGCATTAAGGGCTGGCCCCAGTCCCTCTGCTCCTCCATGTGTGCCTAGTGCTCTAGGATGGGGGAAAAAGGCCAAGACAAGTGCAATTTATAGACTTCAACGCTTGGCCGGTTACGGGGGACTCTTCGGGTCCTGTCTGTTTGCCACCGTATGGCAGCCATCGTCTGCCAAATACGTGATTTATTTTAATAGATAATCATTATGCCATCGATTTCTATCATGTCTGGAAGTCTGTTTCGCTTGTTGCATGCCCCCAGCCCAGTTCTTTTCCCCCTTCCTAGTCCCCCTTGCGGGAGTACGTGCGTCAATAAATCAAAATCAAATGGCTCTTAGCTTATTGTTTTGCGTGGGTAAATAGAAAACATGTGCGACCTGCTGAAACAGCCTGTGACCAGTGAGGGATGAACATATTTATGTTAGTACTAGGTGGCGGACTTAAGTATGTTACATTTTTATGTGTGATAAAGTTTTAAAAAAATGTAAGTGTTAGGGAAGCAAGTTTTTAATATTTTAAATTAATGTAGAGATCTGAAATCTATCAATTACAAATAGCAAAAAGTGTAACTAAGAGCAGTAAGTAATATTTGCAAGACATCAAATAATAAACACGTAAGCTATCATAAGTTTTATATTATAAAATTTAAAGCTTTTTAAAAGCAAGAAGTATTATTTTTAATTTCTCTGGACATCTCAAATTATATAATTAGTAAACATACAAATTTAAATTTGACCTCAAAAGAAAGTCTCTAAACTGTTTTATTGTTAAATTAAATGCTTTTGCCATTTCACAAAATAAAAAGGAAATCCTTAAAAAATATATCCCCATATTTTGCAGTAAAAATTCATTCCCTGAGATATACCTAACTGCAATCCCTGCTCTCCATATCTGGTTTATAAAAGCCAGACCTAGCACTTTAAGCACTGAGCAGAGAGCAGACCAGCAGCAGAAGCTGCCACAGCCGGTCATAGTTCACGGTTCATTCACATGGCAGATCCGCTCTGCTCCGCTCCGCAGCCGTATTTAAATTGTGCCATTATGCACTCGACGACGGGTAGGGTCGGGGGAAAGCAGTGAGCCTGGGGATGCCAGGATGGGAACCCCCTCTGGATAGCCCCCCCGTTTTCGCTAATGACTTTTTACGGCGTCTCTGGCGGCTGCACGAAAAAATCAATAGAATGCAAAGGGCCTCCGCACAGGCTGCATGGGAATCTCGGCTGGCAAAACAAAAGGGTCGCCAGAGTAGTCAGTGGGAAAAGCCATGGAAAAACCAGTGGTCAGGAGAACAGAGAGAATAGTGGGGACAGAGGACCGGGGACAGTGGACACTGGACAACGGCCTGGAATTGTAATGGCCAGCCGGCCTGTCGTCTGTTGCATTGTAACACTGGCCGACCGGCTGGCCGCAAACAAACACAGGCAAACAAACAAACAAATAGAGAAACAGCACAAGAAGAACAGTAGAAGCAGACATACACAAAAAAATGGCGGAATGGAAATAGAAGTGAAACCAAAAAAACACAACAACAACAAAAGCAGCAGGAAAAAAGAGTAGAAAATCAATAAAGCAAAGGCATGAAGCAACAAACAAACAAGATGAGAGAAGCCCGGAGAAAGGAGAACGGAGAACACAGAGCCCGGCGGAATGCATAACAAACTGTGAAATGAAAAGCCAGGCTACAAAATTGTGCAAGAAATTATATGCATATATACTTCATGACCCCCTCCCCCAGAGGGGAAGGAGGCTCCTGCTCTGCCCTCTTGCACTGAAGTGTACATAAAAATCATTTAAAAACAGCAGCCAAGCAGCCGAGCAGCAGGAGGAAACTGGAGGGAAGGCAGGCGCTTTTCCAGCCTCTCCAGCTGGGCCCAAGGTAAGTCCACGTTGCTGTGATTCAGTGCAAAAAAAAAAATTGAGTTCACCGACGGTGTAGCCCAGAGGGGCAATGGTGGGGGATGTACACAAAATGGGTCTAAAGTCATAAACTTTTTCCACATAGCAGCTGATGCCAACACGTTTCGGTTGATGCACAGAGGGAAAAACTTGGGGAAATTAGGGTAAGAAAATTGTATTTAAGAGAAGTCATGGTAGACAACAAATAACCATAAATATTAATGTATTTTTGAATTTGTTAAATTAAGAAAAATCGGTTAGAACTCATTCTAAAACGGTATAAAATTGTAAAAAGTTATATCTGAGTTCTAAATGCGGAAATGTTATTATATTTCTGGCTATAAGATACAGTTTTCTTTATAGAATATTTAAAATAAAATTAAGAATTAACTTATAATTAAATGTGCAATAAAAATAACATATGACATATTATAAAAGTTTCTTAAAGTAATTGATTTTAAATTTCGGAAAAATAATAATATTTAAAAATAATCCAATGTTAAAATATAACTAAATAAAATCTGAAACAAGTATCTATTGTCACAGTATTCTGAAAATATCTCTTGAAAAATTATAAAACAATTATCTCTCATATATATTTCTCCCCATGCATCCTGCCTGTTATTGTTGTTGCCATAGTCGTTGGTTGCTCAGTGATTTTTCCTTGCCTGTTACTATGGTACGCCTTACTGGTCCTTTGTTTCCTCCTGGCTAACGAGCCGAATATTGGGTTAAGTAAAATATGTACCAAATGGAAAAAATAACCAGGAAAAGCTCTGCACGAGTAGTTGAAGTTATTTTCGAAAACCGAAATAATGAGGCGGAGACCAAGGAAATGCAAATTGGGAAAGAAATAATGGAAAGCCGAAAGGAAGCCTATAAAGAAATATATTTTTTTGGGGATACATATACCTATATTCAAGTAGAAAAGTTCTTATTTTTTAATTATATTTTTATCATAGCCATGCCGCTGTGTTGCCTGCCAATCAATTCAACATCGACCTTTCCTTTCGGCCCTCGAGTTCGCGTGTACCGACGGGAACTTTTGGATGAGATTGCGCGCTATTCTCCATTCCGGCAACGCCAACGTTATACATCAATCATGGGTAATAATTTCGAAATGCCAGCTCCGCGCTTAAAATGTCACACGCCAATCAAAGCCATGTTTGCCGGCATAAATAAACATAAAGCGAGTTAGGCAGACGTCACTTCAGCATGAATAAAATATATGCACACACATAAGGACGAAACAGAAATATATAATATCATTTCTCAAACATTTTTCCCGGCCTAAGCCTGCGGGGAAAGTGATTTCTTAATTTGTTACAAGGGAAAAACTTTAACGCACACACACCCTTTTTTTCTCTGGGTTAAAGTGGCTAGCAGGAAGGAAAGTTTCCTCCTCGAGGGCCGCCGTTTGTACGTGACTTTTGTGGAAAATGATGGATCAGGTTCTGGGGTTGGGGTTGAAAAAGTGAAACTTGTTCCTGTTCCTGCTTCTACTAATTAATGTCAGCGCTGGCAACTTCATATTTTTGCAGATTGCGCATACGCACCGTGGCAGCCAGGCTGTGGCTATTCAAAAATTGCGTATACGCACTAGGGGCAGCTGTTGCAATGCCCCGTAGTAACCATAACTGACCAAAAATACATAAGCGAGAGAGAGAGATGAGTAAGAGAGAGAGAGGAGACCGAGAGCCGAACCGAAAATTTAAATAAACCAAAAGTGGATGGATGCCGGCAACGAACTACTATTACTACAACTACTACAACTACTACGAAGCACGTGCATGTGCATGTGTATGGTGGTCACTTCCGTTTCTGTGAAACGCATGAAATACGACCGATTTTTACTACACATCAGCAGCAGCAGCAGCAGCAGCAGCGGCAGAAGCTGCAACACATGCGACATGCCATGTGTGTGTGCTGCGTGTGTATGCGGCAATCGATAAATTTTGTGTGTGCAGCAGCAGCAGCAGCAGCTACAGGAACAACAAGCGCACTATAAGCCAGATATATACCGAAATATATCGTGTGTGTACATTCGTGGAGCGTGAGTATCCCGAGTATATAGTGCTCCGAGGATGCCGGCATATGCACAGACAGATTTATAGTTTGTCATGGCGCGCCGCGATGTCCAAAATAGTTGCAGCAGCCTCTCCTGCACTCTTCGTTCGTTCATAAAATCAATAGGGCCGCCCCCCACCTTTTTCTCTCACTGCATTAGCCGGCCGGTATATACATATATCTACATGCAGCACATTCATATATATAGAGCGGAGAACGCACGCAGGATGGCTAATTGCTTGCACACAGAAACGAAACGAAATGAGAGCACGAGGAGCCACAAGAAGGACTCTGCTACGCGCCCGGCACAAAAGAAATATATAAATAAATGCCATTTGCCCTCAACACAATACGGGGAAAAATGTCAAACAATTAAGCGGCAATTAGCAGAAAGCTCGAGAGTGCCGGCAGCAGCGAACCAGAAGTTGCCAGGAAGTGGAGGAAGACGCAGGACGGAGGCTGCTACGTGAAAGCATTGCTAAACGTGTCTTCGGCTTGTCAAAAGGGGTTGAATGGAACTGGAAACGAGTCCAAGGGAGCTGCAGCCGGTGCCGGGCACTCAAGTCAGCCCAAAGGTAGTCAGGAAACAGGATTGCATTATGCCTTATTGATGAGGCCAGGTGAGGGCGAGCGTCGGGGGAGGGAACTCCCACAAAAGCCAAGAAAAGGTCTAAGGCCAAATGGAGGACTTCATTGGGGGAATCACAGTGTGAAGATATTTCTATTATTTCTTTCTGGGAATTTCTTATATAAATGTTTAGACAAAAGCACAAAATAGGGATTTATATTTGAAAGAAAATTAAGAAAATCCTAAATAAAAAGAATATAATAATATAATATAAAAAAAGAAAACAAAATAGAATAAAGTGGAACACTAATTTTTTACTTTAAATTATGTATTATAAATGACACCTATTAATTTGTAAAATCATAAAGATTAAATCCATATTTTAACACTAATTTTCAAGAGTCTCTAATCAAACCTGCTGCACAAAGGGATTGTAAGGTTTTTTAAGCAATTTAAATATCTAAAAATATTTTAAAATTAAATTATTAACTAAGTGCATCATTAAAATAATACTAATAAATTCCAATCCCTAACACACACAATTTTAAATCACAATCGACACTCTTTTTACACTCCCCATTTCCAAATGAAACCCTCTTAAAAAATAAATAAACCAAAATAAAGCAATTGAATGCTTGATAAAACACACTTATCCTCCTGCCCGTCAAGCCATCAGCAGCTAAAACAAATTTGCATGCAATTTTCTCTCACGAGGAAAGGCACTTTTCCACTTTGTGTACGTGGGAACGTCTCAACCCGAAAAAATATATATAAGTAGCTAAAAATTAGGTTGTTGCCGGTGTGTTGTTTCTCTCTAATTTTTAGCACGTTGTTGCAACTTGCAATTCAATTTATTTTCAATTTTCGCGCATGCAATGCGGATAGTTAGGAGGAGGGTGTAGGTCTGGATAGGGGATTTTTTTTTTTTTTAGGGGAGGAGATTGAATAAGCACCTTTTATTAGACACACAACATTATTATCAGGCGCGACTTTTCCGGCGGTTTTTCTTCTATTTTCCTTTCGTCTTGGCGGCCGGCTTGGCTCACGTTGCACTCTCCGACACGCATACACTGATGGCGGGCACTGTATATAATGGGGTTATGTTATATATATTCGTGTTATTTACACGGCACGCACGTTTGCCGCCTCTCTGCTGTTGCAACGCGAGTTGCACTTGCGACACTGACAACGACAACAACTGCGACGGCGCGCTCTCCGAGTTTTTCCCAAAGAAAAGCGCACTGATAACAGGTCTCTCGCTTTCGCTCACTCGCTCCACTCGGCGTCTCGCTTCCACCAACTGTTCTGGCCTGGCCTGGCGCTCACTAACTCGTTTTCCCGTGGAAAAGGAGCAGACAACAACCGCACGCGAGCAACGTCGAACAGCAACTGAATCCGGATTGCGCTGGCCCGCAGGATTTTCGTGCGGATGCAGGTTTCCATAGTCGCCACATCCCTCCCTTCCGCATCCTTGCCACCTGGCTGGCTGGTGGATGCTGGGTGCAGTGCGCAGGATCCGCAGCCGAGTCCGAAGCGGAGTCCTCGGAGGCAGCATCAACAGGAGCGTAGTAAAAGTCGTAGTAAATTGGATCCCATTCGCGCTTCATTCACAGCGCAGCTTCCATGATGAGGCGGAAGTTTGTTGATCGTTCAGGTTGACTTCTGTAATAATGTCAAAACAAGTATAAATAAATTTTTAAAAAATCTTCAAGAGAATAAGTTATGCATATTTAAAAGATACTATTTGATTAGTAGTATATTTGTTTTAGTTATATTTGGGCTTACCTTTTAAAAATATTTATA
>JAEIIJ010019942.1:0-25258 GCA_018904815.1 Drosophila ogumai | reverse complement strand
ACTTACTTGCATGCTTTTTGCGTGCCTTGATTTCTGTAAAGAAAACAAAAAATAAATAGAATATTAATAATTAGTCATAAAAATCGTAGTCATATCAAATGAACATGCCAAATGCTAAAATAAATGCCACAACTTTGGATAATATTTTATTAAATAATTTAAGATAATGCAAGCGGTGAGAAAAAATATAACAAAACTAAAAAAGAAAATAAAACTTACCAAGAATTGCAAAAGAAACAGGCTTTGCAACTTAAATGCTTGCGAAAATAAAAACTATAATAAAAACTCAGCTACCAAATCAAGTACAAGAAGCATATATTTACAGGCTAAAAAAACAAAAGAATAAAGCATAGTTGGCTAGCAAAATATATAAATTATTCAACACTAATGCTTTGATAATACTCGAGATCGTTAAATCTCTCAACCTGCCTCCAGGTACCGTTGAGTCCGCCGCTGAATCGCATCGCTTGAATCTCTGCATGCAGCAAGTATTGAAAATAGACAGAGGTTCCCATTTTAAATATTAATTACTAGATCGGTTTAAAGGTTCGTAAACTCTACGATTTCAATGGATTTTTGCTGTAGTTGTGGGGGATGGGCGGGCAATAATATTAATTATAATAATGTCCTTAAGGCGGGTTCTTTGAATGATTTTGATATCAGTATATTGGTTGCAAAAAAGACTGTTTTTATAATTATTTAGTATATATTACTATAACTTTAAAGCGCATTCTTTTTATGAACATTTGTTAATGCAAATAACCACAGGCATAAAGAATAGATCTTTTACCAAATTAGTTTAGAAAAATATTCACCATTTGGTTAACAACATTCGTAGTGCATACATTTTATTGTTTATATTCTTTTCCCATAAACATGCGATTATTTGTGGATATATGTACATAGATATAAAATTAATAATAAATCGGTACACCGTGGTAAAAATTAAAACAATACATAATAAGGCCATGCTGTAATACTTAAATTCTTAATTTGTAAAAAAATTCACTAGTTTCAATATTAAAAAGAGTGTGTAAAACTTTAAAAACTATTATTAATTATTAAAACTGTTACCTGCACGTTTATATACGTACATTAGCACAATTTTGAAAGGAGGATAAATACACAGGTGAAGGATTATAAAACAAGCGATTATCTAATAATTAACCATGCTCGGGAGGGTTAGTAGTAGTAACAACATCTTTGGCCTGGCGACGAATGCCGACGCCGCCCGCCGTTGATCGAAAGGTTTTGCGGAGAAAGCTCTCTTTGCGACGAGTGGAGGCGCCGCGGAACGGAACGGGTTGGCCTCCCCCCTCCTGGTCGCAGGGCACCAGATCACTGCCCTCATCTGCTGGACCTGCGGACCTGAACAGACCCTGCACGACTGGCTTTTTGGAGCGCCGCTGCACCATCATCGACTGGGAGCGGGAAACCGCTCCGCCACCTCCACCCGAGCCACCGCTAACGGTGGCATAGAGCAACTGAGAGCGTTTCTTGCCGCGGGTTAGTGCGCTGCCCAGTGTCCCACCGATGAGTTCACCTTTCCCAAGTGACGTCTCAATGAATCCCAGTTGGTAGTTGTTGTTCACCTCCGTATTGATGAAATACTTTTGATACTCACTGCTGCATGTGGAGGCCGAGACACTCGGTCGCTGGCGACTATAATCCAAGGGCTTGTTGCCGCTATAGTCCATAATGTCACGATTGGCCTCTGGAGAATATTAAAATAAGGGGATACGTAAGAATAATGTTAGGGGAAGGTGTTTAAAGGTTGTATAGGAACTTAATTCAGGTTTTATTTTTATAATTAATAATTTACTAAATACTTACTGTAAACATTCCAGAGTAATTCAAAGATATTATCTCTGCCAAATTGGGTGGCCAAGTGCAGAGGTGTGTATCCCTAAACATAAACAATTTAAAATAGTAAATAATATATAAATGATTTCTTATATCTTTTCAAGGGTAAACCTAATTCTATGTAACATTTTCTTTAGAAAAAGTTGGAAACCCTTTTATATATATTAATAAAAACCACATAAAACCTCTTCACAGTCCCTTGTAAATTATATATGCGTTCCATACGCTCTATAAAACCATGTGTTTTGCCATTTTGCGGCATTGTTTTGTTTAGAACCGCATCGAATTTTGCGGACTGTGATTGACAACAGCTCACGTTTTTGTTTCAAATGTGGATGTGACATTTTAATACATTTGAGTGAATTTAATTTCGCAGGAACAAAGCGGCGTTCAATTTAAAATTTGTGTAAACTTGAATGCACAAGCGAAAGGATTAGATGGATTCGAAATCAGAACGGAGGTGACAGGCTGGTGAGGCTCGGATTGGATATGCTCGTCATGATTTGTCACAGCCTGCTCGCCACTCTCGGATCTTAAAACCTCCGGGGAAAGGGTTACACGATACATTTCCAGCACGCCGTGTGACATGTGACGCACATTTACGCGCGACTGGGACAAGCCAATAAGTCGGTTCCTCGTCTATTATTAAAATTGCCCCAATAGATTTACATATCACTCACCCCGTTCTACGGCGTCCACAGTTGGCGATGGATGGCGAGTACATGGAATAAATGTTATATTAAAATCGTTCAAGTTAACACGCTTGCAAAACTCTGATTATAGCTTACCGTTCTGGCATTAACATCGGCCTTATAGGTACCGGCAATTAGCTTGACCACATCCTCATTACCATGCTTGGCGGCCCAGTGCAAGGCGGTCTGAAAAGGAAAATATTGTTATATTTTAATCATCAGAAATAATTATAGAAAAAATAGACTTATAGAAACAGAAATTAGAAAATATAATAAAGATTTAAAGAAAGATTTAAGTAAACTATAAATATACAAATAGTTCTGTAAAGGAAAAGTTTTTAATGATTTTCTTTATATTCGTTAAATGCCATTTTCAGCCACTAAAAAGACATTTCTTTACAATCTACTAGATTTGTTTCCAGTTAATTATTATTCAGAAACAAATATAATAATAATATAATATATTACATATATGTAATTACAAATTCGAAAACAAGGCCTTGTGTTCCTATCATTTTGAGGGATTTATTTGAGTCACGCAATCTGGAACAGTAGCCAGATTGCCAGTGGTGTTGTCATCCAAGCCCGTTGCGGTTGCCCCAGTTCTGGAACTATTTGTACCGCCATCAATTGGCCTCTGCGACCGCCGCCGAACCCGAAAAAACCCAAATCCACGGACGACTCTCCGTAACCGAGATTTAGCGATATAAATAAATTGGCCAGCCACCGTCGAATGCCTGTTGCCTCAATTATTTTCATGTTAACATAATAATTTAGTATGGCAAAACGATTCGTTGGGCAGCGATAAGGTGCCCGGTCGGGGGAACTGGGACTGGGACTGAGACTGGCTGAATCGCCGGCAGATCTCGGGCAGATCGCCACCAGTGCAACGGCTACGGCGGTGCATGTCTGATTTTCTATAGAATTGTTTGCCGCCGCACTGCAGCCCACGTAAGCGGGCATCCCATCGCATCGCATCGTATCGCATCGCCCATGTGTTGACAATGAAGACGGTCACTTTCTGGACTCGATCGGTTTCGAACAAATAGAGTTTCAAGTCAATTCCCATAGTCTGGCCAGCGATCGGCGATCGGTATGTAATTCTTTTCAAGGGAAATTTGTTTCGTGTCTCCCGTTTAAGATGCGCGATGCTGCCTGCTATAGCTTCAGGTTCAGCTCCAGCTTCAGCTCCTACTGCTCCTGCTGCTGCTGCTGCTGACGTAGTTATTGCTGTCGATGCATCTTAATCTGCCCAGCCTGGCATTTAATCTCGTCCATTGTCTTTCGCCAAACCAATGATCACGGCCGGGAGCTGCCAGTTGGTAGCTGAAAGCCGGGAGCTGGGAGCACTCAGGTGAGCGGCGGAATGTGGGTATAATTTGGCTGCAGTGATACTGTCGACTCGTCTCTATTCAATTAGCGCATTTTTTGTCTCGAATTAGATAAGGGGAATTAAATTCTCAAGGGAGATACGACAGGGTGGCGGTAACAGAACAATTAAGTAAATTAGCTTAGATTTTTAAAGTTTATTAATAAATAACAGCCACTGTAGCAGGTTATATTTTACTTTACTTTCAGAATATTACAAATTTATAGTAAAAATAAAATTTCTAAAATTTTTGTCATAAGTTTAATTATAAAAGGGCTAAGATCAGCCTCGAAATCGGCATTGTCCATGGATTATCGCCTTGTTAGCGGACAGGCAGATGCTGAAAGGCTTAAAAAGGCGACCGGTTTCGGGCTTACAAATCGTCTCACGCGCAATTCCTCGGGAGGAGCAGGAGCAGGAGCCGGAGCAAGCCAGGACAGAGCAGAGAGGAGATGGCGGATCGTAGCGATTTTAGCCATTTCGGGAAGTTTTGCCGCTACAGTGTGTCTCTGAGCCTTTTTACATATGGCACGTTGTCCGTCTGCACGTTTAAATTTATTGTCCATTCCATTAATGGTGGCAAGGGACAGGAATTTTGTGTCTTTGAAAGTGAAATGCCATAAATTCTTGTGTCTCGTTCAGCTGTGGCATTGTATTGGCACTGGCATTGGCATTGGCACACACGCGGCACAGGCAGGCAGGCCGGCAAACAGAGCGATTTGTTTCTCCTCCGGATCTGCGGATCCGTCGTGGAATCCATCCTTCGCAGTGTATCCAGCAGAAATTCCAGGAGCACAGATTCCGATACCTAGCTAGGTCGTGCGACATTTAACCGTGTTGCTGATCCGTTATTGCTTCATGATCATAAAAGGATGTTGCGCATATTTGACGCAGTGTCCTCGGTTTCATCTTACACTCCGCCGATGCTCCATCCCTTTGGAGGTGATTAATTCGCCCTTTTAAGGCGGTATATATTTTATTTTTTGGATCCCACGATATGGTGTATAGATAAGCTTATTCCTTGATTTTACGGAATTCTTATAATGATTTTTAAATGCTTTTAAAATTCCTATATACTTTAGGGGTTTATAAATAATTTTTAAAATAATGACTTTATATCAGTTGCCAGTTTTAACTAACTTATATTAATGGGAATTAAAAAACAGATCTAATAAACTTTTAATTTAAAGAAAATAGAGTAAACAAATTGTTCAAGCTGTAGATGTTTATTAAATATATTTTAATTAATTATTTTGGGATTTGTTCCGGAAATTAAAAAAAACCTCTAAGAAACCCTCAATTTAAAATAATTATCAGTAAAAGTTAGCTTTGCTCATTTCAGAATAATAATAAATATTTAAAAAATATTAAAATAATAAAATTAATGTTTTACTTACATACTGCATTCCGTAACATCCAAGGAAACATGAAAAAAAGAAAGATAGAAAACATACAATTAATAAAATTAAGACCACGACAAAGTCCCAAGAAACAACTTGGAAAACAGACACAAATTGAGGAATGTCAGCACAAAAAAGGACACTGGATCCTGCTCGCTCACAGGATTTGGATAAGGCTTGGCAGGCAGGCAGGCAGGCAAGTGCATAATACTCGTATATGTGCCATTTTCGCTTAACAAGTTAATAATACATCGGCTTGGCCAACGGCTTCAACGGCAATTACAACCCTTCTTAAATTTTTTTTATTTCCATTTCATTTTTCTGGCAGATGGATATCGCGTCCTGTGCAACGTAACTGCGGCTAGTCATACCAGCGAGTGTCCTTGCTCCTGTGCCCGTGCCAAAAGCCCTAATGGTGCCAACTATGTATGATAATGAGGGTCAGGAAACTGGAATGCGGGCTGGCTCTGGGCGATCTCTGGAGTGGAGTGGAGAGTGTTGGTTCCGACTTGGTCGGATGTACGTTTAGCGCCAAAAGTCGAGCGGTTGTTGTGTGTTTCCCGACAGGGCTCCGTCGCTCGGAGGCGTTTTTTGATCGAAATTCGATATTGCGCTGATAAGGCGGCGGGAATCGCTTGACAGACCCCAGAAGCTGTCATTTTGATGGATCGCCAGGACACGAATACTGTCATGTTTAACATGGCTGCTTCTGGTGCTGCCGCTGCTGCTCTGGTTATAATTACAACTCCCTGGCTGTGTTCTCCGCCGTAATTGCCCACGGATCAGAGCCACCGACCGATCGCCCTGGCAGCGGTAGCACATTGCTCTGGAGATTACTCGCCAAATTAATTTATCATTAAAGGTGCACTCGCTGTCAAGACCTAAGCAATCTCGAAACAGAGTCATGTTCCTGGTGTTCCTTAATGAGAGTTTAATTTGTGTTTGTTTTCCAAGTTAGTTACATATTAGAATAGCTCTTGTTTGTATACTTACGCCCTGTTTTCGTTTCCGATCGGTGAATGTCGCCAGTACAAGGTTGTAAATTGCCGAAAAAGAAAGCATTAGAAGTGAAAATAGTAATTAAATGTGTACGTACAAAATAGATTTTAGATTAGAGGGAATAATTAACATTAAAGTGAGTTTAAGAGGGAGTTAAGAACTATAATTATGGATTTAATATATATATATATAACATTATTTTTTTTTTAATATATTGAACTTCACAACAAATTTTTATTTCAATTAAATTTATTGTTCTGATTTCTGTGATGATGTATTTAAATTTATTCTTTTAAATTTAATTTAAGACCGAAAAAAAAAGATTTTCACAAACTCCAATCACAGATTGATCACAAAGCGATGCTCACAGACTTTGACAATATGTGTTACCACTAGGTAACAGCTAGAACCAGTTAGAAATTTTAGTACAGTAAGTAAAATAATTAATACATTTCTAAAGCCTTTAAAGTTTAAATAAACTAGTATAATTAATGTGTTGATTGCAAAGTGTGCAATTTGTATCCTTTATATGTTGTCTATTTAAACAGTTTCCCCATTTGAACTCTAGAAAAATATTAATTCCGAAACCCTTACCCCAATTAAATGATTTTAATCAAAAGAGAAAATAATATGAGCCACACGGCTATTTAAGACTCCAATTATACTATCTACCCAAGAGCTATTATATGTCCAGCAAAAGGTGTGTGAGTTCCCAGAGTGATCAAAATCCAGACAACAATCCAATGGGGACATAATTGTGAAACAGAGACAATTATTTTCTATTTATGCCACTGTCCTTTGGCTGTAATTGGTGGCCTCTAAATCAATATAGAGCGAGAGCTGGCTGAGCGACCAAATCGACAACTCAAAGTCTAATTGCCACGCAAGTCCGTATAGAATCGAGCTAACAAACCTTGCAAGCGAACAGCAATAATCACCCGGGCATAAACACGATAAAGTGAAACAATAATAACAATAACAAACACAGCAACAATAATAATAATGACAGCCAAAAGTCTTCACAGCGTTTTTATCTGCGACAAACAATCTAAATGATATATTAAGCGCAAAGCAAATAACGCTCTTTTTGTCGTCACCCAGTGTCCTTTCTCTTTCCCGCTGCCCGAGTTAAGTTCTCCAATTATGCGGATTATTAATTTAACTGGGTCGCTGCCACAGGAGACAGAGGTACAAGAGAGAGATATACCCTCGTTCCTGCTCCCGGGTGCCGATCGACCGACCAGTGACCACCACTTTTGTCGTTTCACAAGTTGTCAAAACTTGTCATTTAACCGACAATGAGCCTTGTTTGCTTTAATCGTGGTTATTATGCGTGCGGCTGACTTAGCCGCTCCCTCGGAATTATTAATGATGCGTCGACCGCTTTGGCAGGTGCTCTTTCCTGGCCACTGGCCACTGACACTGGCTCTGCTCCTGCTTCTGCTTATTGGCCATCTCTGAGAGTGTGTCTCTAATTAGTACACTTGCCGAAATTTAACCTATTACTCAAAAATAATCATTCATATTTAAGCATACATTTAAATTGAACTTATCTGGCAAAAAATATAAGATTTTACCAAATTACAAGCTTATTTTTGTATGTATTTCGTATGACTATATCATCATTGTTTAACTATTGTTTAGAAATACATTACATTATAAATTTGTAAACATTATAAATTTGTAAACAAAAAACTGACTTCAAGTCGGAATATTCTATTTTCCTTTCAGTTCCAGAAAATATTATTATTAAAAATAATTTAAATAAATTTATAGATAACTTATTAAAGGAAAAATATTATATTTTTCCTAAAACGACATTTCAAAGAGCTTAAAAATTATAAATATGTTATAAATCCACTTTAGCTTCCTTCTACCAACTTTTTACACAAATAACAAATTTTCCTACATTCTAAATCCTATTTTCTTAGTGTAAGTTGGCAGGATTCTGACGCATTTCGACTTCTGCGGACGCACTTTCGTTCGCTAAGCCAAATTAATTCGAGGCTGGATAATCCTGTTATTGCCGCATTTGCTGCCATGATTTATATATCACACCGAATGAGTGTCCGGTGGCCCAGTGGACTGTCCAATTAATTCTCACCAGACCTAATTTATTCGTAATATCCCAGTGAGCCGGAGACGAAGCAGGAGATGGGCATGCAAACGGACCCTTCCTTTAATTGGTTTTATAACAGCAGGGTGGCTCATTTGTCAATGTGGCAATCAATAAATTCGCGAACAGGTGGAAACTCATAACTGCGACCAAAACCGGGCTTAGGTTTCTTTTTTCTCTCTTCATACTTTTTTTATTTATATTTTTGCTGCTGTTGCACAGTAGTCGCTGTTGCGATGAGGGTTCTTCTCGAGCCTCGTGACGTTCGGTTGGCCAACAGGTGATCGGGAGCTGAGTGCTGTTTTGTTATTAAGTTGTTAAGCTAAATTATTGTTTTTCCCGTTTTTTTAAATGTATTTATAGTGCTGCAGTCCTTGCCATTGGCGACATTTAACAGCTCGTGCATTTATATTGTCCGAGACAATAACTATTAACAACATAACAGCGAGCACGTTCTTACAATTGTTGAAAAATGTTAACACAAAGGAGTACATTGTATTTGTTTTAATGAGCTAAGTTTGCTGACTAGTTAACTAGTTTTTCGATTTATTTAAATTAAATAACAGAAACTAATTTAAATGAAATGGTATATCCTTTACTTGGTTTTAGAAATATTTTTAAACCACATATTTAAGCAAAAACTTATTGTACTCTTTATCTAATAATAATATTTCGATTTTCTCTACTGATAAAAAACCTTAAATTATGTATTTAACGTATGAAACATCTCCGGGGTTACCCCTTTTGAATTTACACAAATAACTGAAAGATAATTGCAAAATATACCCTTATAATAAATATGTGGCAATGGGAGCACACATCCCTTAGGGTAAAAATATATAAAAGTTTTTGGCAGATAGTAAATGCCGATTAAAACAGGTTTATTTCTGGACAAACGCAAAGTCCTTGACGATCGTCAAAAGAAGTATTAAACGTGTCAATTGTTTTGTTTTATAACGTGAAAACGGTTTGTATGCTTGGTAATCATTTTGGCATTAATTTTTCCACTGCAAATAGTGGTTAAATTGTATAAATTACAAACAAAAACGGCTTAAATAATTTTGAATTACTTGAGATATTAAAAAACTTACCGTGGCTGGACACTGAAAGTAAAAAGAAAGAAAATATATATTAGTATCTTGGTTTTTAAAACAGAAAAATATCCTTATAAGTTAAATATTAATATCTTATATATGTAATTTGATAAATTTCTTATTCTTATTTTTATTAAGCATTTCCTTTTTTCCTTCTAGAGACAATTAAGATGTGAGGCAAGTAAGTCAACATTTTACCATTTTTTCTGCCCTGGAAAACCCTGTGAAATGAAGAGCATAATTAAATGCGTAAAGACTGCATGGAGAATCAGTTCAAGTTGGGATCGATAGCTGATTTAATTGTTTGACTAATTGAGAGATTTTTTACTGCGCCGAACCCCCAAGACGACAAGGCGCATCTCAACTACGCCGAGGACGCCGTTGGCCACATTATTTGCTCCATTTGGCACTCTGGTTAAACTTAATGACTTGATTTGCCCCGTCTGTGATGAGGTGCGGCTGATTAGCAAGCACTGGGGGACACATCCACATCCACATCCAGATACAGATACAGATCCAGATCCACAGACTGTGTACGTGCAGCAACGTGGCCAACATCCTGGCCAGCGTCTCATCGGCGACAATGACTCGCCATATATGTATGGCCCAGCAAAAAAAAAAGAAAAGCCTTAAATTTCATGCAGAATTAATTAACCGCGGTGGCTACTGCCGCCGCTCATTTCGTGTCGCCGCCGCCCAAGTAGCATAGTACTTTTTGTGGCTCCCATCTCCGACTTCATCCGACTCCGACTCCGACTCCAGCTACAGTGCCAGCGCCAGCGCCAGTTCCCAGTCCGATATTTGTTGACCGGGGCAGACAACGCTGGAACACACAGAAACGCTCGACGAGAGCGGTCTGGAATTTCATTGAGAAACGTGCCCTGTACGCTGAGGTCGTGTCCCCGTCGCTTTGTCATGAGCATCTTTCTGGCCGGCTTTCTGGGAATGCACTAGGCGAAAAAGTTTAAAAATAAAACTACTAGAAACTTGAAGAAGTGTTTTAGTATCTCTACTCTATCCTCGTTCTTAAACCTTTTAAGGAAGTCATGGTTTGCTAGCCGAGAGATCAACTTCAAAATTAGTATCAAAGTGCAGTTAAACCTAAATAAATGGTTTGTCCTTTTTCTTTGATTTATGGAAAGTATTTAAAATGTATTTTTATATATTTTAAATTTTTTAATGTAGAATTACTCTGATTATACCCAGATTTATGGATTTAAAAACACTTTATCCTATTATTAAAAGCGCTCCACAAATTTTCTTCGGATTTTAAATACATCAAAACAATATCTAAAGTATCCTATAAAATTGATTTCTTTCTTGCTTAACATTTAAAATCGTTAAAAAAATTCTTATGGATTTTAAATGAGTTAAAATAATGATTTAAAATTAGCTTTTCAACATTGTGAGCCCTGGAATCATAATAAATTGTTGTTGAATTTATTAAAATGTTAATTCTTTGGACATTTGGATTTGTTTGTTTTTTATTTGAAGTAACAACATTTTCATAAATTTCTAATTCATGATTTTCCCCAGTGCATGTCTGTATGCATATGCCGGCTGCTTGTTTGCCTGCGAATCTATGTTGTGGCGCCATTAGCTGCCTCGTGTCGCAATTTAATTACAAGCCCCGGTCCTCGGAGCGGGGACATCGGTGAGATTTATGCAAAGAATATGGGACTAAGCAGGCAATACGCATCAGGAATATCGGTATCGGAGGAGCGCGATGAGGAGAACCTGGAGGAGATGGAGCTGCAGCAGTATCACATTGCTGACATCACGATGCAGTTCAGTTGCACTTTTCCCCGGGGACCCGTCGCTTTTTTGATGCACAACTCAATTTGGCCAATGCGGGTATCGGTGTCTTGACTGGATCGGCTATGCGCTGGGTGATGACGTGAGCAGTTAGGCCTTAATGCCGTGCTGCCTGCCAAGAGGGCCATCACCGAGAGAGTGGCCTATTCAAAGATATTAAGGCGAAAGCACTTGTTGCCATCATCAGGCCAGGGAGCTTCTTTAAAATCGAATCACGTCCGCCCAATTTTTGGCCTCGAGACTCTCGGAGTTGGAAACCAAGAAACCGAGAAACCAAGCAGACACCACAACACACCGAACCCGGGAAATTTTAACTCCCTTGTAGGCGATTAAGTTAAATGCCACTAAACTAATTTAATAGCGATTCTGAGTGCATTTCGGGTAGCCCAGAGACCAGCGAGCTGTCCCGATCCTGGATGCCTTCTTCTTTCAGGAAACTTGCACCACATTTTCGCTGTTAAACATCTTGTCCCGGCCATCTTGTCACGTACGCGATCTCTGTAAAATAAATACACTCGACGCCGGGCCGTGGCAGATTGCTTTTCTATATGGAATATATAGGGTATATATGGAATTTAATTTGCGCTGACCCAAACATGTAATAACAATGCAATTTCATGTGCAATTTTCCGTTTGTCCGGGCTGGACCAGTAAATCAAAGTGAGTATTTAATAAAGCGCCTTGGCCATTTCCTCTTGGACATTCCGGCGACGACAGGGCTTGGTTGTTCTCAAGCCGATGCAGATGCAGATACAAGTTCAGATGCCGATACAGATACACAGATAGTGCCAGCCGGACATACATGTCTCGTTATGCAAAATGCCAGCCATCCCGAGGGCAGTTAGGGCCAAGTTTATGGTGCCTATGATCGGGATGGATGGCGCTTAGCGGGGGCAACCTGTTGCTCCCTCGGGGCGACGCCCCACGGGGCCGGATCGTAAACCCTGGGACACACATTCGGGATGATTAATTTAAGCACTTTTACGAGGCCGCTTCATGGCGCTCCTGATTTATTGGCGGCCAGTGGAGGACGCTGCTTTACGATTGGCCTCGAATAAAAGTCGCGGGGATGCTAAATACTCCTCTTGCTGCTGCTGCTCCAGCTCCTGCTCCCATTTGGTTATTCGGCATTGGATGTCCGTCCTCTAATTTCTATATTTCCTATCCCTACTCCACCTATTCCAAATCCAATTCCGATTGCAAACCGATCGCGATGGCTGCACTCGAACATGGGGCCAATGAGGAACCCCGAGTTCGTGTCTGGCAGCTGGCGCATGTTGCCATCAGACGCATTTACTATTTTGCATAAATCATAATGTAATCTGCATCTGGAAATGAAAACAAACCGAGACTCGGCGCAGCGAGGCGAGGAGCTGGGCTGCACCAAGTCAAGCGAAAATGTCCAAGCGTTTATAATTAACTGCGCGGCCAGAAACCGAAGACATTTGCAGGCGACATGCCGGGTTCGCCGCCTGCCCGCCTGGCCTTCGTTGCTTGCAGGACTCTCGGACCTCTCAGATCCGGCCAAAAATACTCGTACAAATGCGAGTCCGAATCCCGAGTTCGATGAGTCCGCGTCGGAGTAGGAATACAACCAGCATAAGCCTAAGTCCGAGCATAATCGCGAGTTCCTCAATGAAAGCCTGCAGCTTCTTCGCCCCAGCATCCGACAACAACATCCACAACTTTCCAGCCGGCAAACAACTGCCAGATACTCCTTCTACAGCCACATCAGTAATGTGTGTGAGCACTGAGAGAAATAATAGTGGCGTTCTTAAAGGAATTGAGAGATTTAAAAAATGACAATAATGCTTAAATTCAGATACCTTGAAGACTTGAGTTTTGGCAAAGATAATAAAAACTATGTAAATTAATTAACACCTTTTGGGTCTTTCAACGTAAAGCGTAAAAGTTTTCACAGGAAGTGCACCTAAAATTCACAAGTAGGAATTCAGCAACTCACTGAACTGGGAAAAAGAAAACTGAAGTTCGATATTTCAAATTTAGATTTATACATATATCTTTACGATATTTTCATTATGATATTAGGCATGATATCTTTTCGTTTTTTTACTATACATATTACTTCTGCAAAGCCTGATTGTTTTAAGAAAAATTTTAGATTAAGAAATAAAGTTAATTTAGGCATGATAATGAATACAAGTTCCCATTTTTTTGAACAGTGTCTGGGTTTCGGCACAGGCGGTCACAGATTTGTGCCGAAGAGGAGCAGAGGCCCTAGAGATGCGAGGCGAAGATGGAAACGAGACGTGGCTGGAGTTGGAGCTAAAGCTGAAGCTTCGTGCTGATGCTGACGGTGGTGCTGGGGATGGAGTCCGTCCACTACGCAGGCAAATGAATAACCCTCACCTCATGCGCAATCGCGAAATCGCGAGATCTACGCAGCGCGCGGTCATCGGGCGCCTGCCAAAACTACGGAAAATAATTTATGCCCCAGTCGACGGACCGCGCAACACATTGGCGCAACATGCTCCATGCTCCGCGCGGAGGCAGCAGGCAGCAGAAATCACAAGAAACAGAAAAAAAAAAAGCAACAACCAGCCAGCAACAAACAGCGAACTGCGAACTGCGATCAGCGGGTCGGATGTTAGCCGCAGCAGCCCGGCAACGGCCAAAATTATAAATTAATGAAATTTATGCACAATAAAATTGCAAGCGAAATTATTGATGCAGTCGTTCACGCTTTAAATGCTCCCTAAATCAAAAAAAGCGCCTCGAAAATTATTAATATGGCCGGCGAACATGCAGCCAGACAATCAGATGGCGCTAGGCAGACGCTACAAAAAAGCACAACAAAAAGTGGCAGTCATACCATTCGCATATATAAAAGCAAACTGAATGTTTGCGGCTATGTACAAATGTGCACAGGTATAAGCGCCGGATATGTTAATCGGTAGAACATGCACCTCTCCTGCCTCCATTGCCCGCCGCCGCTTAGCCAATTTGCGGCGGGGTGTATCTTGTTTTTCCTATCCAGAACACGGCCGATAGTAATGCCCCAAAATGGAGCTGCATTTAGGCTTTAAATACTGCATTTAACAAATGGGATTTTATACATTTTAAACACGGATTATCTAGAGCTTGAACTGTCTGAATGGGGTTTCTATCGATATAACTATATAATAATTGGTCGAAGCATTTAATAAATTTACTTAATATATCGACGCATTTCCGCGAAAGTATCGTATGTTGAAAAAGCTCATTTTACAGGAGAAGCTTTTTTTTAATTTGATCTCTGAGGAAGCACCATAGAAAAGACAAAATTAAAACTTAATTTTTATCGGAACTATAGGGTTTTCAAGTTTAATTTTTCACAGGGTTGTGAGACATTAGATGCCTAACAATTTTGCATTAAAATCTCAATTTCGAAAAAAAGCGACATACGATACTTTCGCGGAAATGCGTCGATATCTTCAGTTGAAAATGATTAGTTTTTGTTTAATATTTTGTAGTAGTTTATTATTCATATTTAAATAATTTCATAAAATAGTTGATAAAACATTGTAAGTATTGCATCAGTTGGCTTGCTAAAAAAAGTGGTCATTTACTGAAACAAAAGTCTTCCTAAAAATTGTTGGCTGTGTTTTAAAAATAATTATATTATAACAAATATATTTTTACGTTTCTTGTACATCTTAGGGGAATATACTCTTGACTGTTAACCTTCAGTTTTTAGATAAGTCAACACACAGCAAATGTTTTTCTCAGTCCCTCAAGGTTTGCCTTGGCATTTTGAGATAACTTCTTTAGACATTTATTAAATATTTTTAAAAGTCATGTTAAGAAACATATTGCGTGTCTAAAAAAAGTCTCAGGTGCTACAAATTATGCCTGACAGTTTATAAACTTCCTATAAGTTTTATGGCTCATTGAAATAAAAATGATTTTAAATATGTAAATTAAAATAATGCGGGTTTTAAAAATAATTTAGTTAAAATACAAATAAACTTGGTTTCATACAAAATCCCAATTTTAATTAAGCCCTTTTAAAAGTTAAATTGAATGATTCTACTGTAAGTCCCTCCAAGATATGACTTTAAAAGCCTTGTAAATTATACTTATTAATATCATCAGCTTTAAAGACCATTAAACAAAGTCAAAAAAGGGCTTAAACAACAACGTTAAACCCTAAAAAACCATCCTTCTGAGAAATCTGCAATTTATAAATGCGTAATTTAAATATAATGTTTTCATTTTGTAGCCAAAAATGTAAATTAGTTGCGGTGGCTGCATCATCATAAAATAAATTGTCAAATTACACAGACCAGATAGATTTCACACCGCATTTTAAATTTTTACCACCAGAGGCCCTTTTAAAATTACAGAGAAAATTTTGTTTAAGCGAAAAACAAAACAAAAAACAGCTTTATCTTATCGCGGGCTGGGTTTTGGTTTTGGTTTTGGGTTTCCTTTTAAGCAACTAAATGGAAATACTTGATATTCCACGAACTATGGGTATGTAAATGCGTCTCCATCGCCAAGATATACATATATATATATGGTATATAGTACTGGGCCAATACCCCAGCTAAGGCCCAAACCCAAGGGTCCCACCGCAGTTTCGTAACTTACGCAGAAATCTCGGTTCAGTTCGGACCCCGTTCGTGTTCTCAAGACAGGTAGCGCTCTATTGGGCTTATATCAGCGGGCTAAAAAATTAGTTCCTCAACGATGACAAATTAGACGTCATTAAGACAGAGCGGGCCACAGTGACCTCATCTCCTCATCCTTTCTGGGAAATCAACCGCGGACGCGGAACGTGCAACAAATGGGCATGGCCGTCCTAGTAGCTGAGAGCGCGCGTGGAACTGTTACTCCACATTATTTATGATAATCTCGATTCTGTGGCAGGCCCCAGACCTCGGGCCGCAGATCGGAGATGCCAGATCCCAGATCCCAGGTCTGGTCTCGCGGTTCGAGGTGAGCCAGACCGGGGCACAGACCAAGCCAGAGACCCGTCCAGTCCATCAGGTCAGCCACTGGCGTTGCGCATGCGAACATCACATCACAACATCAGGCGCTGCGTGTGGCCCCCAGACTGGATCCGTTCTCCTCCATTCCTTTACCTGTTGCCAGATTTTGCCGGCCCCCGGACAGAGTCCAGATTAATGCGAAGTGACATGTTTAAGTAAAAGATCCAGAAGCTTATCCGATAATGGCCACCATATTTATTAAATGGCGTATTTAATTTGAGCCACTGAACAAGGGGCCAAGCACAGAAAGAGAAATAGCTGCGAGTCCCTAAAAGGGTTTCTTAAAAGATTTAAACCTTTCAGCAGAAAACGTTTCAATGAAGTGGAAATGGATTCTAGTTTTAGATAGTACAGTGTTTTAAAGGTAAATAAATAAGTTACAAAGACTCTTGCCTCTGTTATTACATTTTTAAAAGAAATATATATTGAGAAAAGCTTCGTTAAGTTAATTTAAATAATAAACTGACAATTTTATTAGTAATTTTCAATTGCAGAATTATTATGTATTAATTGAGAGATAATTTTAACATTGAGCGAATGTTTTCTCTAATAAAATAAACCCTGAATCAATCCCCTTAATCCCAATTTTGTCTCAGTGTCTCCCTTTTGGCCCTGCCGCAAGCATAATTAACCCAAAAACGTGGTAGCGTCTTTAATTATTCTAGGCAAATAGTAAAGCCGCGGCGGCGGCAGCAATTGGGCTCCGAAAAGGACCCAACACAGGCTCACGAGAGGGACCCTGCCGAAGATCAGAGCGAGAGAGAGAGAGAGACTGGTGGCTCCTGCCCAGACGACACGATTACCCCCAAATAGGCCCCGCCATAATCATTTGTTTCGGGCCCTAACAATGCAGTATCGATAGCGTGGTGGATCCTCCAGTCTCCATCCTCTGGCCTCCATTCTCCATCCACCATTCTCCTCCGCTCATGAACCAGGTTGCAGCCGCAGAAGCAGCCGTCGACGACGGTGGTGGCCGCTGCTGCTGGCCTTGTCGTTTCCGCTGCTGCCGCCTTTAAGGTTGGCAACTGGTAACTTGCAACTTGTGCTGCCAACTTCACCAGTTGCCAGTTTTTGAGACAACACGAAGATTAGCATGCGTGACTAACAGAATTTTGTTATTTGCGGCCGTCGCGACTCCTTTGGCTCCTTTCGCGAATCGTGGGCTCCACCGCCGCCGCCGTCCACGACTCTGTAATCGTTTGTTAATTTTGCTAATTAATTATTGAATTCCCGATAAAGCGGCCATTGAGTAATTGGCGAATGCTTAAATAAAGCAACCGAGATTAACGCTTGCCTCAATGATTAACTGAAAAATGGTGGCAATTTAGGAGAGGTTTCGGAAACTTTTAATTGATTTTGGATAATTGAAACATTTAGAGAAATATTTTCTATAACATTTAATAAATATAAATGAACTAGCTATTTCTTTATATATTTATTATTTGGTTTGGTGTGATTTTTAATACAATTTTATACAAAAAAGGAAGTATATTGATCTGCAGATTCAATAAGAGTTAAAAAAAATAAGTTCAACGCCTTCATAAATAACCCAAAACTTATAAATCGTGTTAATTGATGTTCGATTATTTCCTTGACCATTTCCCGGTCCAGAGTTCTTTGCATAGTTGACCAGTTCAACCTTCTGCGTTCTTGATTTTCTTATTTTTTGGCTTTTTGGGCAACGTAACCTTTTTCTGTTTGACAAGCAATTGCACTCAGCCCAAAAATGTACCATGGCTTTTATTTTTGCAGAGGTTTCTTTCTGCTTCGAAGAGGAGTCTGTGCGATCGCGACCCGTTGCATGTCTTTCTTTTTTTTATTTTCTTAAAACCCAATCCCAGCCGCAGCTTTAGTCTGGAGACCCCGGGTCTCAGCTCCAGTCCCATCGTCCTCATCATCAGCTCTCCATCTGCATTCGTCCCGTTCGCACAAAGTTTAGTTTCGTAATTTATGATGTCGCTATCGCAGCATCAGTCCCAGGATTTTAGGTAACGTGCGAACACAGGATGGACCCAGAACCAAGGAGCAGGAGCGGGAGTGGGAGTGGGAGGAGTAGGAGGAGCAACAGCAGCAATCCCACAGGGCGCAGGGAAAACTATTATCAGAAGTTTTATGTAAATTTTTAAGCATGTTGCCTGCCTGCCAGTCTAACATCGGAAATCTTGGGTCGGCAGCAACTGCCACAAGTTGCGAATTGTAATCTTTTGTCATCATGTTTGACAGCAGCAACGGCTGCCTGTCGTCCTACGCATCCAGCACACCTGCCTTGGTTCCCTCATTAATTATGCACGAGTCCCCTGTTCAATTTAACACCCTTTCCTCTGGAGGAGAGTGAGCCCAGGCATAAGTCCCACTTCAATTGTTTCAAACTATTATATAATTGTGTTTGAGCAGGGTAAATCTTTAAGCCAGCCACAAAAGCGGATAAGGGATTTCTTTTAATTTAAGATATATTTATTGGTAGAAATAAACGTGATCTTTGAAAGTCTAAACCAATTTTTAATCAATGAAACATAGTTTTGTAATTTGTAAACTGAAAAACCAACAATAAAAACTGGAAATAAAATTTAAACAAATTTCCTTCTCATTACGATGTGAGATATATAACTTTATTTAACGATCTACCAAATAATTAACCCTTCATTTGTACTTTTTCAACGCGTTCCATCCTAGCGAATTAATTACTTTTTGGGCCACAGTCAAAGAATAGGCATCGCTTTTGCAGGGCAAAAACTCTGACTCCACAGGATAGGGGCAATAAATAATTGTTTATTTTTTATCTCCCAGAAGTAAATGTACAACAACAATAAGTAAAATAAATAAACAAACAAGCAATACCAATATGGGCGGACCGATGGGCGGTCAGCGATTTCTGTACTGGGTTTACACTACACGGCGGCGTCCCTCTCTCGGCGAGTGCGCGGAGTCAATTTGAAAAATCGATTAAATTCGAATAAAAGTTGGCGAGTGGGCTTAGTCGGATTTAAAAACTCATAACAACCAGGCAACACCTCCTTTTGTCCGAGGTGTATACGGAACAATGTGTGGGGTTCCCATCCCAGCTTCCATCTCCCGGTCGCCGCCGCTGGCGATTTCTGGATCTCGTAGGATCGGATGAGGAGCAAAGGGTACGTGGCGGTGGCCAGCGTTCGGTATTATTCATATTTATTTTGCACAATTTATGACCCGGCGAGCCCTCTGCGCATCGCTGGCATATACGTATTGACAAATTTGCAGGGCCCTCTGGTGCTGACAGGCATCCGGAATGGGAATGGGAATGAATATGGGACTGGGACTGGGACTGGAACTGAGACTGGGATCGGGGATCGGGAATCGCGGGAATCAGGAATCGGTAGCTGGCGCTAGTACATGGAACGGTGGCACTGCCTGCGACAGGAACACGGATTCTCCCAAGGCGAAAGCTAATCAATATACATACGTTCGCTTTGGCTGGGATCGGCGTTGATTGCTTTGCCGTTTACCTCACACACTGGGGCGATATATTGGAGCACTCAGAAAAAAAAAATAAAACCTAAAATCTTGGAATGGAAGTAATAAGCTAAAATAAGGATACCAAGTACCAATTTAATAAACTCAAAGAGTAACAGGAATAAAAATATAAAGTATTGAAAAGAGAGCAGTTTCTCTCTATTCAGGTAATTTGTAACGTTTAAAGAAACAAATAATAATAGTCATCTGAAGATCCTTTAAAATGTAACTCTTCAAATTCCTGATATTAAATTTCCCCATTTTTTCCGATCTTAAATTTTTTGCTTAATCAAACGCTGGATACATTTTGCAAGTGTATAATAGAATAGAAACCCCATTAAAAATACCCATAATTTATTTTCCAAGTGTAGGGACCCGCACACACGCTATTCCTTGGGTCCATGCCATTAAACGTGACAAGTTGCATGTCCAAATAAAGCAGCAATGACCTCCATCAAACCGATATCGCAGATCGAGATCCGGGGCCATCAAAACGGGGCGTAATAATCAAAAGGATCGTGTTTAATAAAATGCAAAACGTTGGCAATCGCCTTCCTGGGCGATTGTAATCGTCTGAGATCAATTCCGTACCGTTCGGATCAAACGTGGTGGAACGTGGAGAGACTCTGGAGCAACACAATGGTAATGGTGGAGGCCGGGCCAGAGTCAATCAGGAATCCATCTTCGTCAGCCAGGCGAGGCGATTGTCTGCCGGACTTCTTGGTGGTTAACATGGCGCCTGAGTTTGTCGTTTTGGGAATTGTCAGCAGCGGATCATCAGTCGGGATGATCGTCTCAATGACTTTGACGCGCTTACTGGCTTCGCTCCTTTGTCTGCCACACATCCATTGTTCTCTTGCCTTATTTTAGTTTATTTTTATTTTATTTTCCTGGCGACTGGCGGCGACCGCGGCAAATGGATGTCCGTGGCCGGCTCATGAAATGTCAATCAAGTCATAGAAATCGCATTGCTGATTGACTATGCGAAAGTAGGTGCTCCGAGGAAGCTGGAGAATCCCAAAGACGCACAGGTCTGGAGGCTGGATCCACACACAGTCACAAAACAATTCAATTGAGGCAGCAAATAAATCACGTAGAACGGACTCAATGATCGTGGACCAAAAGCTTTGTTTCCTTTGGTTTTGTTTTTATTTTATTTTTTCGACTTGGTTTGGTTTTTTCCTCGATCTTTGGGCCTGTGACAGATCTCTGGTGGGTTCTGTGGCAGGAAAAAAATGCGCACGGTCCAGGCTACAGGCTCCCGAGGTTCTGTTTTATTTTTATTTTCCCTTTTTTTTTTTGTTTTGGTTTGGCCTTTCGTTTGGGACTTTTCGTAGTAGTTATCTGGGAAGTTTTTCGAATGTCGCTAATTTGACGACTGCACGATTGCATCAAGTCGCCGGCGAGCACAGGACGTCTTCAGTCTGGACGAACTCCCGCCGATGCATTTACAGATAAGCTCAATTTCGTTTTTGCTGACACTTTACTTTACCGTCGGACCGTCGACGGTCGAACCTCTTCGAGGAGCAGCCCCCAGCATCGCCGGGTTTCACGTTTTCGAGTTTTCGAGACATGTCGCCGATTTCGGATGGCACAAAAATAAAAATTCCAGTCCCCAAGTCACGGAGCTAAACACGCTAAAGTCTCTCTTAGCCCCGAGTAGCTCCTTAATGGTCATAACAGTTTCTTCGATGGCTTTGCATTACCACCGGCATTGGTCATAACCGCCTCAACTTTTTTTTTGCTTAATGGCAAGACCACTAGCGTTTATATTCAATTAAGGCGCGATTTAAATTGACAGAGTGTAGGGTATTCGGTCTGGTTTGGCAGAGAGCAGCCAGTAATTGTGAATGACAATAATTGTGGAGACAATCGGTGGAGCTCGGACCCGTGTAGAGGTGATTCTGGCCACATTCTGCCCGGCAAGACATCCGTTGGAACGTGCAAGATGTTGGCGCCAACAGCGCCACCCAATAATGCCACAGGGATACTCGTAATAATAAAGACGAATTCCAGCAATGGAACGCCACTTCAGTCCGGTCTTGGACCGCATCCAATCGTCACTTTGAACCAAGGATGACAGTTGGAAGCGCTGCAGGAGTGGATAGTAGCTATGTTTATGGTGGCGTTCATGGTCTTGTAATATTTTTGAAAGTCTTTGTTAAAAGTTAAGTGGGTTTTTAATTAAATAAGTAGTAGATGCTACAGGAAATTCAATTTTTTTTGTGTCTTTTGGTTTTAAAAACTCAAGTTACTTGAGAATTTAAAGGACACTCTTTGCAAGAACTCGAAAGTCTCAATGTTGAAAAGTTACAAAACAAAAAAAACAATATAATAATTAAAATGGTATATCCCACTCTGCATTACATATCTAATACAACTTCTATACAAAATATTTATAAAATCACATACTTAAGTCTACAAAAATTCCCTGCAATTTAATCCTAGGCAAAAAGTCAACCAATCCCCGCCAACTATCACTCAAAGCTCATGACCCAAATCAGAGGAATGACTTCAAAGACTATTTACGACAAACGACAATTAAATGGGGGGTTTTATGTCTGAAAGTGTATCAGTGGCGATGGCCGGATGACTGCCACGGCTTTTGCCCTGCGCTCTGGTCTTTCCCAGAAGGGAAATCCTTTCGCATGTCAACCGACAGTATTTCCACCATTCGCCAGCAAGACAGACACCGGGTGAACTCTAAACTGCAGAATAACTAAATATATATACCAAAGCCGCTGCTGTTCAGGGAAATATTTTGATGACATTTATGCGTTTTAGTCGGCTTCCACTTCCCCATTTCCACGTCATATGTCGGCAGGGACGACGACACAGAGCTCTAATTAAATTTAATAGCTGCACAGCGACATAAAATTGAGCCACCAACGTGGCGGACGACGGACCGGGGATGGCCGGCGGCGGCGGCAGGTCGTAAACACATTTGATTTGATTTCTGGAAAGGCTTCACTCATTTGACAGCCGACGGAGCCGTTTTCGCCGGATTGCTGATTGAATTGTCACCTCAATTTAATGATGCATCCCACCCCAGTTGCCAGTGTCTTTCACACAAGCCGACACTCGGAGTTTGGTTTGATGTTTCCATTTCATCTGGAAGGGAATCATATGCCACTTGGCTGCTTGGCGGCGCCTCCAACGCTGCTGACACACATAGAAATGGAGTCGCAACATGGGAATATATACATATATATATAGTTTATATATATCCTATCCAAGTGTGCCGCCAGAGACTACTGTTCTGTCAAAGGTGTCAGACGTTTTATTGCCTTTGTGGACGACCTGTTGAAAAGTTCATGGTCACGATGTGCGGAGTGTCTGCAGACGGACTTTGAAGATGCTGCTCCGTCTTAGATCTTTACACTTTATGTGATTTGCAAGGGTATTAGTCAATTAAAAGGTGTCGTAAATATAGTAGATAAAAATATTAACTTTTGATAGTGAAAAAAACTTCCTTAATTTGTACAAGTTCTTATTTAAATACAGAGCCATGACTAGGACCTCGATTGGCTGGAATGTCCTACTCGTATTCGAACTCGCACTCGCACTCATCTACATGGGCTTGTCCAGCCGCTTGAGGTTGTTTTGTATCCCAAGTTTAATTAAATTTCTGGCATACGACATCAGCAATCAAGCACTGGCAACATGGCACCGTCACCGGCACCGGCACTGGTCACCGTTCACCATTGCCGCCGCACCACGGGTTAGATGGATGCACAGTCATGGACATGACTCTGTGTAAACGGACATGCACATTTGAATTCGGTTAAATAGTCCACCTGGGCATGCCATCCACATCCACATCCACATTCACATCCCGAGCCAATCCGGAGTGGCTAATGTTTTTCGATCGGGTTCGGACTGGGGGTTGATGGAATGCCCTTGTACCAACGGGCATAAAAGCCACATAGGCGGAAGGTATCAGTATGTGCATATATTCAAAACGCCGGCCGCTGCTAATATGTAGTAGCGAGCGGCTTATAAAATGTTACAAGTTTTGTATTAATTAAAAACTTCGGCTTGTGTGTGTACTTTTACCAGGTTATACATATATATATTTTTTCCCTGGCGTAGAAGCTGCTCCTTTTGCACATTCAGGTGTTCCTGTGCGGGGTTTTGCACGGTAAAAAATTGAGTAAGATTTTTAAATTAAAATTCTGAGTAAAAAGAGAGCTTTTGAAATATTGAAGTAAGTTTATTCCTTTGGAAGTCTGAATAATAACTCTGAATAAGAGTTGGTAATTTCGTTCTTATGTCCTAAATTACGGTCCCAGTTCTTAAACGGTATTTCTTTTAAAAAAGTCATTAATTTATATCGAAGTGTATAGCAGGAATTAAATATTATTATTTAAATAATTTTCTTTAAGGAAATGTCAGAAAAGGAATTTAGGGCTTATTTGAGATCTCATACTTTGTCAAACAGGTTTGGGATTTCATTAAGAAAACTCATTAGTTATAATTAAGCTAACTATTCTAACACTTTTCCTTGTTATATGAATAACAGTTTGTGGCTGAATCCGCAGTTGGGAATTTTAGTCTCTCATAAGTTTATTATCTTCTCTTACATTTAAGCTTTTAACTTTTTGGTAAAATTATTTTTGTGGGGAGTAATACCCGAATTTATTATTTTACAAATTATTTATTTTTCTTTTTAAATATGATTCTGATTCGTACCCATTTTTTTCGCTCTGTGCGTGTGGGTTGGACATTCGCAACCTGAGCGCGGGCTTGTCTATTGTTTCTCTGTCCGCCAGTCCAGTCTGTCCGATTTTGGTAGGGGCGATGGGACCGCCCCAAATAGACAAGCATGCACCGTTTTGCAATTTAAGCTTGTCGACGTTGCTGGTGCCGTGATGTTGGTGTTGCCGTTGCCTTTGCCTTGCCCGTACCCCCAGTACGCCAGTCCCCTGTCCCTGGTCTCCCTATATTCTCCGCCAGCCATGCATCCATTCCATTCCATCCATTTCATCCATCCATCAACGTGTTTGACCTAGCCGGCAATTCGGTTTGACATGCGGGTAAATTGAATTTTCCTTGTTTCGCATTTGTTTCGAGTTGTTTCTTTTTTGATTTTGGCCCGTTGTACGAATTACTTATTCAAATTAAAAATATTTCTCTCTTTTTTTTTGTATTTTCGTTGGCCATGTTGTGTTGCCCGATGACTGGGGAATATTTATTTGGAGTTTCTCCCCACAGTTCTCGCCCATTTTATTTACATACGCGTACATATGTAAATGGCCGGCCTGAGAGAGTGTGAACAGTGTGTACTATGTAAATACATAATCCTGTCGGCATACAAGTGTAACTGAATCTATCAGCATAACTTTTTAGGGTCCGTGGCAGATTTCACTTGGAATATGTTTTAAGTTTGTTTAGAAACTAATTTTTGGGCAGTCGAGTGGTAGGAAT